>VZTV01002869.1:4467-61851 GCA_013400875.1 Anhinga rufa
CACATTTCTGGCAACTTGCACTGAAGATCCCAAATTCATCTTTTCTGGATGATGAGATGTGAAGTTGCAGGCAGGTAAAATACAGACAAAACAGATTAACTGCCTCGTTCCTTTATGCTCAAGCTCTTTTCTGGCGTGTAATGGAAACCTAAAGCCTGACTTTCTCTTAACTTAGATCTAAACAGTAGCTGCTATAAAGTATTAGGTTGGAATATGAACTCTGTATGAAAGATGAAGGGCAATGATGTATTTTAAAAAGGATCTTAGTGGGTCCTAACTTAAAAGCATCAGTATAAATTCATTGCAAGTAATACACTCTTAATTATTCATTTTCCTTGGCGCTGGTTAAAGAGCCAAGTAACGGCTTCTGTCTCTTTATATTTAGTCTATTATTGTTTGAAAAAGGCCAGGGGGAGGCCAGCACTGTGCAGAAATTATATTCCCCCTTATATATACACATACATATTACCAGCAGCCATAGTAAAGGGGAATATAATCACCAGCAGCTGAGAGACAATGACATTTTTATAGACCTCCTGGCAAATCTGCAGTGGGAGACAGCCTGACAACTCTTTGGCTTTCAACCACATTCCTCCTCAAGCTCTGCGCAGGGAGCTCCGGCGAGCTCCGACTCACTCCCCTCCCAGGGAACCAGCTCATGTTGGCCAAATAGCAGCTGCCTCATTAGGCTGAACCGTCCCCTCTCCTTCTGCTGGAGATAAAGACGGGAGCAAAAGAGCAGGGTAGCTTCAGATGCAGGAGAGGATCTTGCTGCCAAGACAAGATGCTCACATGGTCAAAGTTTAGAAAGCTGGTTCAGCCAAAGTAAAAGCAACAGGGCTAGCTGGCTGGCCATTGCAGATCTTGTTTGGAGGAGACAAGAAGTCATCGTCTGTATTTTTACAGCAGACTACCCCAAGAGCCTCCATGGTGAGCAACCTGGCCTTGATGGTCTTCATCGGGCCAATGTGGTCCTGTCCTTAGGCAGGTGAAGGCTCCTGCTGGCTCCAAAGGACCTGGGGGCAAGAGCATGGGCATGCTTTGCTGAAGAGGCCCAGGATGGAGATTGCAAGCTTGCTTCTTCACTGAGGTGGAAACAGGAATGGGAATTTAGATAGTTTTAAAAACTTGAAAGGATTTTTCAAGCTCTTTTGCTCAGATAGCAGAAGAGACTTCCCTGGGGCTGAACATGTGGGGCNCAGGTTTCCAAGCACTGGCAGTGAGGGGGTCCTTGCTCCCAGTTTCCTGGAGACAACCCCGCTAAGCACATGCCCATGGCTGATGTCCTGTCAGTGCCATTCACCTGAAAGAGCTGCTTTTATCCTGCTTTTTGCTATGAACAGGGTCACGTTGCACGTACACTTCTGCCTACTTGGGTGTCCCAGGGTGGGAAGGATCTGCTCTGTGCTAGCTTCTGTCCTCTGCAAATAATAAATATTAAAGCCTTTGCAGTCTCGAGCAGATGCAGTTGTCCCCACTCAATTCAGAACAGATGAGATGAAGATAATTTCTGGGTGGAAAAAAGTTGATCAATTCTATATAAAATTAGTTGAGTTTTGTCTAAACACTAGAGACCAAATATTCCTGGGTTTTGGCAGCTGACAAGTTACACATTTCAAACAGTTCTTTGGCAATTCAAATAGAAGAGAATTAGCTACATGGTCTAAATAAGTGGGTTTTACTGAGTTTTTCCTTTGATTGGTAGGCATATTTCATTTTTCAGCTGTCAAAGTCCTGAAAGATTTGTGCTTTGATAGAAAACCCTCAGAATATCACCAGGATGAGCATTTCCATTGGGTCAAATAAGTCTGATTTAAAAATGCCTTGAACTGAAAGTTTTGACTAGCTCCAACTGATGGACAGTGCACTGAGTTTCGCATAATTGTTGCTTGAAATCCTGACTTCTCTCAGGTTTACTCAATCCCATGCCTTTTCCCTGAGAACAGCTTGTGTACCTCAGGCAGCTGAGGTTGTGTTTAAATCTCCCCTGAAAACAAGCAAGTTTTGCCAGTTTCAAGGGTGTTTTTTTCTGCTGGAGCCTCAAATGCAGCCCTCAGAGGCGGTGCCAAACAATTTAACACTGGCACTATTTTTCCCAGCCAGTGTGTGGGAAGTCTGGAGCACTTAATATTCATACTTAATATTTAGGGTGAATAGAGTCCTGGTGTCTGACAGCTTTGTTTACCCACTGCAAAATTCAAGGGGAGGTGTGAGAGCAACAGCTTTGGGCCACTGCACTGGGGTCCNGTATGGACAAGAGTGAGGAGCCCCCGGCCTTGCAGAGATGCCAACAGCAAAGGGCTGGTCGCAGTTTCCTGCTGAATACACTAATTAAAGAAAGGAATTTTCCCAGGAGGCTGAGCCCAAAGACTTGCTCGCACATCATGCTCCCCTCATCTACCTCCACACATGTCAGCCTCTGACCTCTCTGCATCCTTACACCCGCTTGCTCCATGCTGGTGCCTTATCTTCCTTACGTCCTTAGATTTTTGTCCTCTCCACACTGGAGGCTCTTGGCATCCTCCATTTTTCCACCATGCCATTATTTCCTGCTTCACCCCATCATGCTTAGAGCCATGCTTCATCCTAGTGCTCCCACACACATATGTCCCCTTCCCATGGCATGGCAGCATGACTGATTAGCTGAAGAAGGCGAAGGAGGTATCTGTGTGGGCCTCTTTCCCCTTCCCTAGGTGTAGGATCCCCCAGTTATCTCCCACCTTTGGTGACTTCTTATCCTGAACTAACCCTTTTTTCCCTACTATTTTGAATTTTCTTCAATGTCCTTTCTTTTGTATTTGTATTTGCCCTGATGTGGTCAGGCAGTTGGACTAGATGATCATTGTAGGTCCCTTCCAACTGAAAGTATTCTATTCTATTCTATTCTATTCTATTCTATTCTATTCTATTCTATTCATGCATGCAGGCTGCCTGCAGGGAGACCTGCCCATGGCACAGGAGCAGAGTGCTCTCAGCAAATGATGCTTATAGCTTTACTGAGCAGAGGTCCAGGAACCCCTCTGGCCTCCATTTGCTTAAATTTCCCCCAGTGTTCATCAAAATTAGGGAGCACCTGTCCAAGGATGCCTAGATTCTTTGAAACATCATAATTTTAGAAATATTTCCACCCCATCTTTGGATAGAAATATTTGATGAGTGCAAGAACAGTTTTTAGCTCATCAAAGACAGTTTTCTGCTGGAATTAGCTTTTTTTCAAAGTAGTAATAATAATTATTATTACAATTTCTCCCATATTATTCCCAGCTTTGATAATTACAAATTAGTTGCAATGAGATTTCTTTAGCACAGTGAAATTAAAAGCAAAATTAACTAAGCCCTCCCCTCTGGGAACCGCTTTCCCTCTGCTCTGCCCACCAGCTCTTTAGCATTAGAAATCTGAGGAGCTGTAGCTTTACTGAAATGAGTAAGAGGACTCTTTCTTCTACTGAGTTTTGCTTATGAGCTAAGTTGTATTTATAATTTGTTTTATTCCTGCTCTAAACATGGGCCAAAATGGAGGAATCACTTTTGAATTCTGCAGTTTGTGCACAGTTAATTTAGGGAGGTGACACTTGCTGACACATTTTGATTTGCTGCTAGGAAACTCAAACTTAAGTATTTCAGTTCGAATCATTCTGACATTAAATCTTATCTAGCTGGCACGCTGCGGTGCATCACAGTAATTGCTGTAGTGCTGCACGGGGAGTTCATGTAGTTCCTGAGCACAGGGTGTGTGCAGTGCCACCTGGGCTGGCACACAAACCTCGTATTCGCCTGCTCGTGCTCTGACAAAGCCAAACAGTGGATTAAAAGAGGTATAAGAGGGAAAAACGATGTGGAAAATGGCATTTTGAAGACTGCCACATTTCACCCTAGGAATCGTTGTTCAGACTGCTGAATTTCCCATCATGCTTAGCTAAGTTTTGATCTGGCTGTTAGGAAACTGCAGTAACAGATATCTGGAAAGACAGACCAAAAAACTAGAATCCTTTCTATCTCCTTACTTACTATGTCATTCCCAAAGTCCTCCTAAGTTTACCCCCTGGAAAAGGTGGGTGAGAGTCACCTTGAGGAGAAAACTGATGATGATGGCTATGAAATGTAAGGTTGGATGAAATCAAGGAAATTATCCTGATGCAACACAACTTTCACTGAGCCAGTCTTCAGCCAATGCGTGTCGGCATAGCTAAACTGAAGGCAGAGGGAGTCTGAACAAAAAAGGATGATAGCAGTATAACAGGAAAACCACTCAGATCCAGGGTAACGACAGGGGCTGTCTGAGCAGGGAAAAGTCGGTACTTCCAGAGACGTGTTTTATATTGCAAAAGTGGGATGGATTCCCATAGGTAACAGTGCAATAAAACCGAGCTGGGATGAAAGGAATAAAGGCCAGCTGAAATGAGCGTAATACGGATCTGTAGAAATGAGCCTACATATATATAATTTATAGGGAATAAATTCCTTTCTGTATCTGCATGGTTTCTGAATACTTTTTTATAGAATTCTCTAGCTAGGATGTAATTCTCTTTTTTCCCCCCATTCTTTAGGATGTTCTAATTCTTGGGCTGGTGATTATTCCCTACAAGTTCTTTTTCAAAGAAGTTAGAAAATTTATTTGGGGCCTTTTTAATAAAGTGCCACTGGCATTTCATAACCCACAGTGTTTCATAAGGTATGAAATGAAAGCATTTAAGAAATTCATGATTAGTAAGGCCAGTAGAAAAGTGAAATTTTATTTTAAATACATTTGTAAATCCTCCCTATTTATCATTTATTTCTGGCTTTGGCGTGCGGTACGGTCAGTGTCCTGCTTTTTCCCGTTCACAGTGCCCCTTTTATGCAGGAGTGGCAGGGCTCTGGTCTGCCTGGCTGGGTGGATAATGGCCATATTCACCGGTACATTTTTCCAGCAGATCTGACAGCTAATCTAAAGAATGACGTTGCAGTAAGACACTTCAGATAAATAGAAAGAAAGAAAAAGAGAACGGGAAATCTCATCAAGCCCAAGGGAGCCTTCACTGCCTGGTTTTCTTCAGGAGGCACAGGGCAGGTCGTGGCGTTAGTCATGAACACCAGCACGTGGGGAAGGAGCAAACAAAGCCTTAAGTTTATATAGTGCGTGATGCCTGGTTACACCAGATTATTTTCTTTTTAATCGTTGTAGCTGCAAGGGTTGGAGATCTTGGTCTCAGTTACGGAGAGTTCAGTGGTTTGGAGGCAACCTATGAAGACTCCCGGTGCACACAGGGTTGGGAGGGAGCATGGCCAAGGTGTAGCTGCATCCCTGGGAGACCCCTCTGTGGTCGCGGTGGAGCTGCTTGGTGGGAGAGCTGTAGTCCCCACCTTTCACCCCGGTGCTCAGTGCAATACTGCCTGCCCAGCTACGACCCATGTGGACATTTAATAAGACAAAACAAAGCCTTCCCCAACACGGGAGGATGAGTGAGGAAGCCGCATGGAGCAGATGGGAGTCACTCCACTGAACTGATGGCTGGGAAGTGCTCAGCAACCGCAGCCGTGCAGGTGATAACCGATGTAATGTGCAGGCATGATTCAACACTGGAGAGGAGTAAGATCTTACTATGGTCTCTCCACAACAGAAGACGGTGCCTGCAGGTTGGTGTCTATGTGCAGGCCTGATCTGCGAGATGCCAAATGCTTCATGTGAGTTATTGAGTCCACTCAGCCCCTGGATGCCTTCCTCCCTCCTTCCTTGCTCCTCCTTTGCTGCTCTCACAACAAGGAGCGGAACTTCTGGAAACACGAGCCAGAGGAATCAGTCATATGTAGAGTATCTCAATGTGGCAGCTCCTGGTGCTTCCCAGGGTGAGAATGAAAGCATCTTCAGAGGGAGCAGAGGGAATTTATGATGTCAGCCCATAAATCTCCTGTCTCTTTTCCATCTTCAGTTGAACACAGAGAATCAGTTTCCGATAACATCTCCAAATTGCTGGGAGCAATTTTGCAGCTTGTGTTAATTGCAATCTTCTGTTGAACGCCTCTGAGCTCTTAATAACTTTGTAATTAAAGTGCAATTAGCAAATTAACTTGTATATATCAAATGGAATGCTAATGTTGTTGTTAATGAGGAGATAATTGTCTGGTGTCATGGAGAGACTCATGGGGCATCTTCAAGATTCAGAACCCTTTTGGCTCACGTAGGAGGTTAATGGAGGTTGCTGTGAATGAATGAATTGTCCTTCGATGACATGCAGTGGAGCAGTTGAAGATAGCCAGGTAACCGATGGCTCTGCAGCCAGAAAACACAGGTTTCTCATTCAGTCATTTTCTAGGCAGTTGGCCAGTGCTTTACAAAGGTTTTCTATAGCGCAACTGGAATGCTCATTAAAATACACGGCTGGGCTTTGAGAGGGGCTTAACAGGTGATGAAACCACTCAGCACTGTCCAGGCCTGGAGGCCACATTCCTGCTCCAAAAAAGCCCTGTGCAGCTTGTGCGAGTTTCACTCCGGCATCACTAGATGAGATACAAGCCCCAGGACACCTCTGCCTGCCCCATCCCTGCAGGACACAGGCCCCCTCTCCAGCTGCCATCACGCTTTGTGGCTGTACCTTGGCAGTCCAGCAAAAGTGTCCATATTTGCTAAAAGTGACTCCAGGAGTCAGTCTCAAATGGAAATTAGGTATGGGCTGTTCCCTCATACACCTGGGAAAGCACAAATAAGCTTTGGCAGAAAAGGGTGTGAAGTCAGAGGAAGGACAGAAATGTTCCGTCGGGATCCCTGACTCACAAGTAAGAAATTTTGCCTGCTGTGGCGGGGGCATCGGGTGAAGGGGAACTGTGGGGCTATAGCTGAGGGGGGCACACGAGAAGTCAGTGGATAATGTGATAGGACCTGAAGTTGCCCATATAGTGTGTATGCCTGCCCGGGTGTAGCTGCTTTTACAGCTTTTGCTTTGTGATCTTAAATTTGCTATTAGATACTGAATCCTGAGGGTCAGACCCACCAGGCCTAAACACCTTCTCCGTGGCTCTGGGTGAGGATGGAGGTCCAGACTGCAGGATGTGATGTGGGTGGCTTCTCACAGTCAGGTGGTGCTAGAAGTACTGGCAAAGAGAAGTGAGGCGCTGTAACTGGTTTTCTGGCATTTCTGCATCTCCATTCAGACAGACCATTGATCTCCCTCAGTCCCCTCCAGCCCTCGCACAGCACCACCATTAGCTGCAAAATGCTCTATTGAAGGGCTTTCTTGCAGAAAAAGCACCGAGTTTTCCTGGCCTCTGGTTTGCAGGCAGGAACTGGGACTCCAGGGAGCTGCCAGTGATGCAGCTTATCCGGGGGTGCTGCACGCAGTGCTGTGCTCAGCCAGCTCTGGGCTCATGCAGGGGCCCTGTGGACTTGCCGCATTAGGGCCCCGCAGCGCATGTGGGGCTGTGGATGCTGTGCTCTGCAGCGTGTTCTGCACTGGGGTGCTCTGAAATGCCCTCCCTGCACTTCAGCTGTCCCAGTCCAGCTCTCCAGCCTGGATGTGGTCCGGGAATGGGAGATCTCATTCTCAAGGAATTTGCTCCTGTTATTTGGCCTTAATTTTCCTTTGCTCAATTTCATCTCATTACCCACAGTTACACCCTGCCGGGCCATGTGGCAGCACTCTAACAGGTATTTAAAATGTTACAGAGTGAGCCAGTTGGTGCATTTAAAATCCATTCCATACCATGACATAATATATTTTAAATATGCTTAAATTTGTCAAGATACATTGGGACTGAAAAGAGACCAGCCAATTGCATGGGAATTCTCTTTTCACTTGCAGTCAGATGGATGCTGTGTCCCCCACCCTGCACTACCTGCATGTGTCCTGGGGCTGCAGGTCTGGCTGGTGTCCTGCACACTGCCAGTGCCCATCAGTCCAGAGCCACAGCTCCGGGAGTTCCTCCAGCCATCACCCATCTCTGCTAAAACACATGAAGCTGGGTCTGCACCTACTGCAAACATTTGATTTCGGGATCTTGTTTGCACAATTGCTGATACTGGGACGTGTTGGGATAAACACTTTTGATTTCATCCCAGGGTTAAGATTAAACTTAATTTCTGTTTGATAGTACTGCAAGCACTGTCTTTTTCTATTTCCCATTTTCTTTTCCAATTTATTTATATGGCAACAACTCTGTGTTAGGAACTATCAGGAGGAAAATCACAGCTGACAAATCTAAGGAGAATTAGCAGAAGGAGGAGAGTAGCCCAAACTAGACCTTTTCCCCACAAAGCTGGACAAGGACCTGCTGCCACATGAAGAAAGGGGTGGAGGGTGGAGGTAAGGCTGGAGGATGGGGGATGCTGTTCCTACTGAAGCAGAGGCTGCAATTTCTGCCCTTGGGGCAGGTTCCAGCCCAGCAGAAGCATCACCCAGCCCTAGCCCTGCTCAGCAGCAGCCTGGGACCAAGGGACATCACCAGCAGCACGGCTAGGCACATCTCCCTTCATCCACCTCCCCAGACTCTTCTTGCTTGTGATGAAATCTGCCCCATACACAGTCAAACCACTTTCCAGTTTCACTGCAGATCAGAATTCCTTTTCCCATGCCTAAAATGATGTGACCTGACAGAAAACCCCACTGTTGCTGCAGGCAGAAGGTCTGGGAGGGAAGTTGTGTCAGTGCAATGATGCTGCCCCTATAGTCGTGCTCATAGCAGGGTGACTTTCAGACATCTTTACATCACTTTTGTGTAAAAAACTAGGCCTGAATTCACATATCACATAGGCAAATAGGCAATTGCTGGAGAAGAAAGAAACTGCTTGTGGTCTGAAGCCTCAGTTCAATCTCAATGACTTTAAATTAATTATATGCCCCATGCTTTCCTGAATAGCAATGCTTTCCTGAAACAGTCTTAGGTCAGCCATAATATCCTGCAGATAAACATTTTCCCCACTCTTTGGATCTACAAAGAGAGGTAGCTTTGGACTACATATTTACAGACAGACTCTGAGCTATAAATTGGACATTTCTGCCGCACGCATTCCCTTAAGGGCCAATAAGACTACACACATCAGCTAAGTAATATTTTACTGGGATTTTCTTTAATGACTTCAAGAGTGCTTATTCTTTCTCTCAAGCAGCATTGCATGAATAACGTAATTCTACAATTAATCCTGAATTACTCATACAGTGGACTCCATTTTCCTTTGCATTCAGGACAAGTTTTAAAAAGTTATTGCTTTCCCCCTCCTTTCTCTTATTTTTTTAAAGACTTCTTTAATCAGACCAAATGAGGCTTAAAAGTACTGGAAATGTCTGGCTCTCTTTCATTCTCAGCCTGTTCAAAATCAAGCTAACGACAAAGGACAAGAAAAGTGCTTTGCATTCACAAGCTGAGAAAAGGGACATGAGGGAGAGGGACTCCTTCACACGTTGCTGATGCTTGTTTGTGGACAGGAGTTTTTGAGCAACTGTGTTGGATCGCTGTGGAGGGACAGAGGTGGTTTCTTTCTGTTAGGCCTATGTTTTGTGATTGATCTCCACAAGAGTGGTCATTTTAGGGCAAGTTTAAAATGCATTGAAGGCTGAGTGGATGCTTGAGGCAAGCCCTAAAAAGAGAATGAGATGGACTTGAGAAAATAGAGTGACCCTAGACACAGTAAGGACCCAAAACCAGCCTGGTGCTAACAAGTGCCAGCTCCCCTAAGACACCCAGCACACACAAAGCCAGGCAAGGACAGCCCAAAGCTGGAGCTCCACTATTTCCAGATGTTTCTGGGGCTTTTTGGCCCTTCTCTGCAGCTTGGTATTAAATGTTTGATCTGCTAATTGCTAGCAAAGATGTGAAACACCTGAAATCTTCTAATGTTGTCAGCTGCCAGCTTTTCTTGCAGACAACTTTGCACTCTCTTCATCACTATACTAAGTGAAAACACCCAGATGGGGGTAGGCTGCTGGGGAGCAGCTGCAGGCTATCTACCACCACCTGCGGACCATGGAAAGCTCGGTGAGGAGATCCTACTTTAGGCAGTCATAGGGAGTGTAGTAGTTTGGCTGACAAGAAGGGGCTAGCAGTTGGTTAAACCTGCTAGAAAGGAGAGAACTGATCCCTGTTTTCTGCTGAGTAAGGCAATTCCTTTGTTTTCATCTCTTTTTTTTACAATAATTTGAAGGATTCACCTTTAGCAGGAAGTGCTTGGTCCATGAATCTACCTGGCTAGGGGGCTGGTTATGAAATAAAGAGATAGCTTTGTATGCCACTGTTGAATTTGCTAAGTATCTTTTTAAAGGCAAGAAGAGTAGATATGGCAACAAAAAGCTGATTGACTAAAAAAATCAAAACATTTTATTTTGAAAGTGCTGAAAAAAGATTCTTTTTTACTTAAGGGATGCTGGGGAGAGGTGGGGGTGGTATTGAAACAATTTGATGCAAAAAGTGCCATCCAGGTTTAGACACAGCTGCCTCATGAGCTGTGCAATGATGACTGCCTTTCCCTGCCTGGGTGATGATGGGCTGAGGGTGCACAGTCACACACAGGGATGTTCACAGCATCCATGAAAGCAAGCCTGTGATCTCAGGAATATGTTCAAACACCATCCCATGGGGAGTGTCTGGGCTGGGAGGCTGGCAGTGCTCTCTCCCCACATCGACGCTTTGCTGGCTGACACCAGTTGTTCGCACTACACTCCATATATCTGCATTAGCTCAAACCTACCCGCTGTAGACTCAGTTAATCCTCTGGGAAGTGTGTAGGGCTAAACTCCTCCGTGTTTTTTTTTCTGTTTAGTCTAGACTATTAGACTTAGTGGCGCAGTGACTTCATGGATTGGTGATAGATTTACTGGAGTTGGGATATGGCAAACAGTGGGTATTTATGCACATGTGCTGACGCACCCACAGCCCCCAGTGAGCATATTTTAGGCATGGCTGCTGAGCCCTGTGCAAACTGCTGCCTTACCTTTATTGCTCCTCTCCCTGCAAAGACATGAAATGGCACTTTTGGGAGACAGAGGCATAGGACTTTTTTAGAGCAAATCTATTCTCCACCATTTGGGAGCTGGTGAGAACTGGGAGAAGCTTTCTGGGTGTCCTTTCCATGGCCCCTGCACTGTGCAGTGGTGGACTTGGAGAGGCTGAGGTCACCAACTAGTCCTTTCCACTGCTAAAGTGCCTGTCTTTCTGCCTTCTCCAGGGAATGTTTGCTGTTCTTTAAAGACCCGAGTTGTGGGGTCTAGGTAGGGAGAGGCTCTGTTTCTCAGATGACACACTGCAATGCCAAAGAAATAGCACTTGAACTCTTGGGTTTTGTTTCCATCCACGTCACCTGCTAAGACGCTTGAGAGCCCAATTGCATTGCCACAGACAAATGGGACGTACCCAGCTGTATTCTCATTCCTCAGCAGAATGTTGCAGGGAAGGTAATATTAGGTGACTTTCAGCTGACTGAAAAAGCAACCTTGGGCATCAGGCTCCCATCTGAGGCATCTCAAGGAGGTCCCTAAATATCAAGGTGATATGGGAACTCCAACTTGAATGTTACTCTTGTAGCTCTTCTGAGCTACCCAGATCTTCTCTCCCTATCGGTTTTCCTTGCTCCTCACTTGGCACCTTGCTCACAAGTTGACCTTGACCATAGCTGGGCTTTCCTGCATGAGACAGATCTTCCTTTTCTCATGTGCCAGTGCCCAAGTCCCATGCATCAGTCATGTGTTGTGTGCTTCATCCCCCGGGATCCAGGATGCCTTGCTCAGAGCTGTACACCAACATCAACCCTCAGAGCCAGTCACAGCACCATTGGGGTGGCACTGCTGTCCCTCTGCAGCAAGAGAGGGATGCTCACCACCATATTTTGTGTGGGCTGAGAAGCTATCTGGTCTGTTTGCCCGAATCCAATCACAATGAATGACATGGAGGTAAGAGATGATGTTTCTTGTTACCAGGGTGCAAAAACTTCCAGTGACCGGGGGGATAAAGTTTATAAAATGCAGTACTTATCTCAGTGTTTACCTCTCTGTGGAAAGGCCAATATGTCCCCCCACATGCTGCCACCAATCCATTAGTTTAATCACAGCATTGTTTGCTGAAATGCACATAAAGGGAATAAATTTATACCTTGACAAGAATAACACATAGCATCCGCTGTTCTTCCTGAACTACATCCAGATTGCCCAGTGAGCATTTAGATGGACCAATAATTATTCCTGCCTTGACTTAAAATAAATGTTTCTGTTTCCATAAATGACTTAGCAATGTACGCATCTCCCCTCCCTAAGGTATTAGTGTTTCTTTGTCTTTTTTTTTTCATATCCAGTCCCTTCTCTGCTGAGTTTCACATCTAGCACGTTATGTTCTGCAGCCACTTTGTTCTGCTCAGCCTTTGTTGTTCCCTGTTCTTCCTCCAGGCAATCTCCTGCTTTATTTACAGGGCATCTCCTGTACTTTACACACCCACGCTTCTTCCTGCTTGCAGACACGCTCTATGGAGGGACCTTCTGAAGCACCGCAATTATTCTGTCATGCATAGCTCCCCTTTTGCCACCCTGGAGCTGTTATAGCCCTAACAAAAAATAAAAACCCAACAAAATCAATAGTAACTAGAAAGGAAAAGTCTGCAGTGTATATATAAGAAGAAAAAAAAATCACCATGGGAGATAAATGTGGAAACACATATTCCTCCTTTTCCCCCCCCAACTCTGTTAATGGGAGCAGGAGAGGAAAGGACTAATCCAGAAACATCCTGGCAAGAAAAGGTAGGCACAATCTAAGTGTCCTTCTTCATTGGCTTGAAGATGAAGATGCTCCTGATTTACCCCTACGTAAATAAGAGGAGGATCAGGCCTTTTAGCTATTATTTTCAGCCAGGTGGGAAGTCCATGGGAAGGGCAGAACCTTGTACCCACTGGATCTACAGTCATCTCATCCCAGACTGCCTTTTGCTGTTCCACATCCAATACCTGTGTCTAGCCAGGCTCCTTTTACATCTCTGCACCAATGCAGATTCCAATGGTACTTACCTGATTTATGGTAGTGCAAGACACTGGCTTGAATTTTTAAGCAAAGCTGTTTAATATGGTGCATCTATGGCCTTAATCCTGCCTCCCGTGTTCCCTCATGAATCCACTGATATTTCTGAATGTATTTTGATTCAGATAATGCAAAAACCTCTAGTGGTTCAGGCTGTTACAGACACAAGTTGCCCATTGCTTCATGGCTTTCTACCCATCCCAGGAATTTGGAGACCTCATTCTCACACAACAGTTATGAGCCCACAGCACCCAGACTCTATCACCCAAAGAAAACCCCAGCCTGGGCTCCCACCTGGGAACGAGCAGGTGGAGCAGCAGCATGGTTGTGCTCCAGTGCTGCACCCAAACCTGCTCCCTGAGTTTCTACCTGTGGTGTTCTTCTCTGCCAAACCTTCTGCAGGTGCCCAGAAAGCACCAAGAGGAGCCACCCAATGTGCATCCCACCCAGCGCCATCGGGGTGGTGAGGTGAGAATGGTCGAGAAGTGGGACTTGCTGGTGCAGACAGGACTGGGTGCCCCACAACTCTGGAAAAGCAATTGGCAGCCCTGAAACAAGAATGCAGAAGCCATCTCTCAGCAGCCTGGAAAAGATATGGCTGATCCTCTTGTTGAATTGCTGGGTTTTTTCAGCTTGCCTAGAAAGCCACTAAATCTTGGTTGAATCAATTGTTCTAGCACTTCCCTCTATGGGGACAAACTTTGGCAAAGGAATGGCAACAGTGAGTAGAAATAAGTAGCAAAAATTAGTCCCTTCCTGGTGGATGCATACTTCTTTGTTTTTAAAGGAACCTCAAAAGTAGGTCTTTGCAAACATGTTCAGCTGAGTCCTAATTTAAGAAAACTGAGCAAGGTCCTATCAACACCCCCCCCCACACNGCTCCCTTGTTTGCTTGCCCAAATTCACCCATCTCACACACATCAGTGTGTTTAGAGTCCTGTATCACTATTAAATGATAACCATAGTTTAGGATAAGGAACACATTAGGCATCACCAGGTCAGCTGGAATTAGTTAAACACCATCCTTTTGGGCCTATTCAAGTTCATGAGGGCAGATAGCCCATGCAGGCTGTCTCCTACATGCCATATTTTGGCTCTGTGCAGGTTTTAAGGACTAGCCCTTTGTCCTCCAGCAAAAGCAGCACCCAGACCCACTGGTTCCCTCCCCAGCACCTTAGCAGCAGGTTCATACCACACATCTCCTCAAGATGCTGACTCCCATCCCCCTTTTCCCTCCCCTCATCTCCCCCAGCTCCAGTTCTCACATCCTGAGTTCATCAGTTTAAATCTCATCTTGGTGTAAATTGATTTCATTCCAGCCTCTGCTTCCACCTCTGCCTTGCCTTTAAATTGTATCTAGTCTTAAATCAATCTTATTCCAGCCCTCAGCTGCTGTGCTCTTAATTCTTCCACTTGAATTGCAACTGTTCTTAAAGGGCCTGGCTCAGGGATATGTTTTTCTCAGCCTCTGCTGTTTTCTTGTTTCATTTAAATCACCTCCAATATTAAGCAGGGACATCTTCCCCCTTCTACCAGTCCTCACATACTCCCTGTTTAACCAGATAATATTTCCCCTTTGCAGCTCATCTGGTTTTAAACCAATTGCATTTTTTTTTCATCTTCATAATATTCTAAATTAGTCTTTACATTCTGGCCTTTTCTGAACTTCCTTCTTCTTCCTCTGTGTTTCAGTCCATGGTGGCAGTAGTAAGCAATGATTTCAGAAATATGATGTGACAGTTGCTGGTTCTCAGTTTGCAGAGCAGGAGGACAAACCCTGTCTGTCCCAGCAGAGCTGATGGGGGGGAAAGAAATGCTCTGGGACTGCGAGAGAGGAGAAAGGAAGAACCTCTTCCTATGTTCTCAGTCTCATTATAAAGTTATTTAAGTAGCTGCAAACAGTTTTGGGATTTTAGGATTTGCAAGAGTCTGACCTGAAAATGGCCTTAGGGTTTTCAACAGCTGTCTTACCCAAGCTGACTATGAAAGGACTGAGCATTGCTGATGTTCAGACAGCTGGAAGCAAAAAGGTACCAAACTCCTATTGGTTTTTCAGTGAGGCCTGAGATGACAGAAAAGCCATGTGTTTTAAAGCAGGTCCCTGCAGGCTACTAAGCAGGAAGCATTCATGGATGCTAGAGGTGGCAATGTGTCCAAATGCCATAGTCTTTCCGTAGTAATCAGGTGTCTATGTGGCACAGTTGCCTCTGGAAACCTTCTTCCAGTTGTCTTTGATTTGAAATTATATTCAGGAACATAAAGTTGCCCAAGGAGCTTCCTTAAAACTGCCAAGGACCTAAATCAGAGCAGGATCAGTACTTGTCAACAGCCCTGGCAGACCCTGACTTTGTTTGTGTGGGGGTATATACAACCATATTTTTAGGAAAGAAGGAAGTAAAAAACCCCTTAGTTCTTTTCTGTTCAACGTCCATGAAGGTTAACATCTGGCCATGGCCATTCTCCAGGTCCCCAGTGGCAGGGCCTGTTCGCTAACATTGCAGCATTGGGTGTGAATGCACTGGTCTCCACCAGCAGAGTCATCCTTCAACATGGTCAGCAGTGCAGCTATGAGCTAGAGAGGGGTCACCATTCGCCCGGTGCGTGGAGATGGCTCCTGGTAATGGCATTCAGCAGCTCCTGGCCCAAGGCTTTGAAAGGTGACCTGGAGGGTCAAAGGTTTGGTGTTCTGTGTCCTGGAGGAGGCATTGACTCTTCTCCATGACATAATTTATTCTTTTCCCTTAGAAGAACCCATTGTGTTTTGGGGCTGTCCCTTCCACTGGCTGTGGTAACTGAGTGGTGTCCTGAGCCGTTACTGTCCTCTGACCCCTCCATCACAGCACAGGAGACACAAGCAAGGCGATGCCCTCATTTGCTGCCTACGGAAGAAAGCTGCCAGTCTCAGGGTAATGAATGGAGTTTAGAAGTGGAAGCATAATGAATCAGATGTGTTTAGGGAAGCTGTTTGGGTGATCTGGGAGGTTATGCCCTGATTCACGTGTTGGTTGGTTGTAAAGTGCCTGAAACATTTTTAATGATGGAAACTTCTGATTAAGAAACTAAGATTTTTCCTGGAAATTGATTGAAGCTTAGGCTTTTGGCTTTTTTTTTTTCCCCCATTTTGTAAAAGATGACTGGAAGCAGAACAGCTAATAAGAAAAAAAGTGTTTGCCTGAAATGTTTGAGACACGTAGTTTTCAGTAAATTTGGGCCAATGTTTTTTGTCTTGTTTTTGACTGTCAGAAATGAAAATACATCTTTTGTGATAGGTCAGATCTTTTAATTCTGAAGGATGTCTCTGTTCCTGACAGCTCTAAGTAGCAGCACTGTCCAGTGGGGCATGTGCACGAGAGCTCTGCAGATGGATGGCACAGTGAAGCTAACACAGGGCAATTGTGGAAAACCGATCCAGCTTCTTCATTATCATTAGATTGCAATTAATTTTGGCTTTTCTTGGTAGATCCCATTTGTTAGTTGCTTTTTTAGCAGGAATAATATTGCTGGTTTAGCTTTGATGCTATCAGGTACTTCTGAAGAATATGGACTGTATTCCAGGTCCTCAGGGGTCTGTGTAGGTGTCCTGGGCTTTATGGCTGTCAGGAAAACTTGTAGAGCCTTTGGATAGTTCAGCCAATGCAAGCTCACTTTGGAAAGGAAAGAGTCCAAAGATGCAGGAAAAGCAAGGGCTGAACTTAGTCTTTCCAGCTTTAAGCCACAGACAGTTAATGCAAAACCAGGTTAATGTGGACTATTGCCTTGGGACCTTGTGTCAATCCCTTGAAGTCTCCAGAAAAAATCTCATTTCCTTCAATGTGCTTTGGATCAGGTGCTTGCTGACCCACCCAGAGGAGCTGCCTAACTCAAATGCTCCAGGGTGAATGCAATTGGTTAGGATGTCTGTGTTCCCTGTGCTTTCTCCCTTAGGAAGGTAAAAGGTGCAGTTGTTGTGTTAACGAGCAGGACTGGTGAATTTTTTGGCATGAACAAGACAATTACAGAAGTCTGTGGCAGATCAGCAGTAAGTATTCTGAGAGCCACAGAGGTTCTCTAATTGAATCTTCACTGAGTCCCTACATCCCAAAGGATCTGGATGTGGTAATGCTGCACAGTGGGTCTGTCCCTAAAACATATCATTATTTAACAGAAAAATAATGCCCATCAGACATCTGGTGGAGAAGTTTTGGCCTCTTTATCTATGCCTAAAATCAATGTATACATGATGATGCTGATGGATTCAGAAGCCAGAAAGACCTAATGGTAAACACCTTTCATTTCTGTTTATGAAATATCACCCTGGTAATTAAGGTTACCAGATAAGTATATAGTGTTGCTTTGTAGCGATTTATACTGTACACACTGATTTACACCAGCTGAAGGTTGGGCCCAGTTTGGGTTTTTTTTGACTCACTGATTCATAAATTATATAGATATCCAGCAGTGACTGGAGAAAGAAACACTTGACTTTCTAACTTAGCCAACATGGTGCTGGTGCAATGAGGTGGCCTGGCCATGAGCACAGCTGTGCCTAGAGCTAGAAGTGCCACAGTGGATCATGCAGAAAGGTGATGTTTCTGTCCATGTAGGATAAGGTTAGATATTAAGTGCTGTATCCACCAAACTATAACGTCACTTGAGATGTTTGACCGTTCCCAGAAATATGTATCACCAGGTGCAAACCTCACAAGGCTGTGCTCTTTGGAAGGTCAGCATTCCTCCTGTCAGTATCCTCAGTATCACTGTGATTGTTGGGCCCTGTTAAGTGGAATCGTGCACCTTAGAGCTAAAAGCAGAAATTAAAGATGTTGGGAAGATGTGCTGTTACAGCTCCTGTCTTCTGTGGCTTAGTACCAGGAAGGCTGGTAATGTGCACATGTAGCAGTTAGGTATCTCCAGTCCTCCATCTGAAAGTTGTGTTGTGCTGGGAGGTAACTTTTATTATTTGTAGTTTATAGCTAGAATGTCATTCTTTTCTTAGACTCGAGCCACAGGAGGCTGGGGAGAGCTTTGGGGAGAGTGTTCCTCCCTGCTGCCCTACCTTGGGCTGCTCATGGCAGACAGGGGCATCATTTCTGGCAGGGAGTATGTGGCTACCTTGGAGACTCTCCAGGGTCCAAGCTCTGACTGAGAGGTGCTGGACAGGGACTCACTCTGCTTTCCCCCTTTCAGGTAACTTGGTCCATGGGGAAAAACAAGAGCCAAGTATAAAAAGTTGTAGCCAAGGTTTAGGATCAAATTAACATTATAGAGTGTAAGAACTGCAATCCTCGTAATTTTTGGTTTTCATTTTGAACAAGCACGTCCCAGTGATTCCCTTAACCCACAAAGAATTGACACTTCTCAAAAGAGGCAAAGCAGGGGGGAGGAACACGTGAGACAAGGTAGGTGGGATTTTAGTGGAAGAAAACGCAGCCCAAAGGCAGGCTTTAAGCCAGTCACCCAAGCTGTCAGGCCAAGCTGCAAAACCAAAACAAAGCAACAAAGGAGAATCCAAAGTTCAGACAAGCAAGTTATAGCAAATAGGTTATTGTCATAGGCATTTTTGCTGGGATTTACACGTGGTTAACATCAGCTGGCTAGACAGCCTCATACCACACAGTGCGCTCTCACTCAGGCTTTGATCTTGCAGTCAACTGCATGTACCACCACCCCCTGCGCCAAGGGCCCCCCTGCAGCAGTGAGGGACGAGCCCTGTGCTGGGACAGGGGATGCCAGGTCCAGCGAAGACCTGGTGATGTCTAGGGCTGAAGATCTGGGCATAAATTCTCAGAAATTAGTGACACATAAGACAGAGTCACTGAGGCCCTTCTATTGTCCAAACGTTCATCAGCTTTCTATGAGGTATTTCTCTGGAAATTTCAAGAAACCTGCTCCATTAGAGGTTTTCTGCACTCAATTTTCTTCTCTGTTGGGGTAGGACACTGTGGTATATCAGCTCCCATAGTGTTCATGGAGGTGTGAACCAGGAGTCCGACATACAGGATGGATTTCCTCCAGTACCCATACAGAGTAGCTGGGAATGGGAGAAGCTGCAAAGGGAGCTCATATCCATCACAATGGTTTTTGGTACCTCTGGCTCTGCCATACCAAGCTGGATGTGGTTCCCTTTCTTCTCTCTGTTGATGACCCATTAGGAGTAGGCATCTCCTATAATCCCCTTCCCTGAACCCTCCACTTCAGGCTCAGAGAAGGGATTTCTCCACCCTCTGTCTTCCCCTGCGGGGGATGGGAGTTGAAAAAATCATGGGAAGGAATGAGAGGGAATGTTGTGTGAGCATGGGAAGTCGTGCCAATTAGGGCATTTAATATCCATATATTCAGTAAATATCATTAGCTGTAACTGGACAAGGCTGCAAAACTTGTTTTGCACTGATCGATTTTTTTTCTGCTTTGCTGAAAATCTAATGGGATCTTTGCCCAAGGAGTTGGACAGCCCTGATCTAGAGTCTGCCCTGTTGGATGGAAGCCCTTTCTGTTTGGTTTCCAGCAAGTTTTTCCATGTCCTAGCCAAAACCTGGGTCTTAGATTGAAAAAGACAGTAAAATACAAGTCTTCTGCATCCCCTGTGTCTTTGGTACAGGCAGACTGATCTGTTACACTGCCTTTCATGTATTTTTTGGTTTTTTTCTCTTTCTTTTTGTGGGGCAGGGGTTGGAGGGGAGAACAGCAGCACCCCAGGGGTTTCAGACAGAAAGCACTATCCTTTTCCCCAGGATTTTTGGAAGCCTTTGGCAATGGTAATCTGCCTTGTAATGTATGTCAGAGGTGGGACACCCGAAGATGGGGAATTTCTCTGTTTGTGAGAATAAGTAGGTAGGCAGAAGAGAGCCACTAGCAGTGGTCCTACTACAAGAAAGTCAGCAGAGGCTTACTCTTTATTCAACACCAGAAACTCCACAGGGAAACTTGTCCTTGGGGACACAAGTCAGGTTTAACTGGTTTCTCCACTTGGGGAGCTGTTCCTTCATATCACATACATAATTACATTGACAGGGAAAAATGTCTCTGAGATGAATTATTCTGTTGCAGCAATGCTCAGGGCTGTTGTTACCCTGAACCCAGACCATTTTCCAGTCTGTCTCCTGCTCAATGGGAACTGTTTCACAAGCACAGAGCAAACTCTGCATTTCAAGGACAGTGCTGGGCCTCAGAGAATGAACTTGCCCAGAAATCTGAAGAAGTGCTGGGCCCTTGCAGGTTGGAGAGGGATCATCTGGGTTGTGTATAGTGAGGTACTTTGGAAGCCTGTTTTGTAGCTGTGCCTTGTTTTCTCTATCCTAATGATTTGTGGGAAGCAGATTAGCTCTGCAGAATGTTGTGACAGTCAGTAGTGCAAATGTTTTCAAAATCCTTCAGTGAAACAGAGAATGTAAGTTTAAGGATTAATTGTGTTGCTGCATTAGACACATCAGTGTTCAGGCAGACCACAGAAAGCACATGGAAGACCTGGCTCAGATTTAGGCCAGAGGACCAGGTCCCTGCTGACACCTGAAAGGGCAGATTGCTGTGTGCTTGGGTGTTTGGGTGCCACAGCTGTGCAGCCAGCCACCGCTCCTCTGCAGAGCGACCCCAAAACTCCCAGCAGCCTCCTGCCTGCAGCCCCTGTGACCTGGAGTGCCGGAGTCATTCTTGCCTTCGTGATGGATGGGTGCGGTATTTGCTGTCCGGATAACCCCCTCCACTCACCATTTCCTTGTTCTCCTGGATGTTGCTTTATTTTTTCCATCACGAAAGGTGATCAGATAGAGAACGTGAACATTGTGCTGGGCAAGGAGAGATGATGAATGGGACATGGAGCTGAAGGGTAGTCAGAGCTTGACCTTCTTACAGAGCGGCAACTGCTTTTTCCCTTTTTCTTGAGTTTCCACTGGGACATGTAGGAATCCCTTGGTCTTGTGGTGCAGTGAGATCTGACTGCTGGAATAAATGATGGATAGAAAAGTGATGGTGGAGGGGTGGCACAGTCTTATCCAGCTTGCTGCTTGCATCTCTGAGGCCCACATGGGTTTTCCTTCAGCCTTGCAGATGCAGCTATGAAAGCAATGTGACTACTTTTGTATTGTGAAATAAGGATAACAATAACTACTATCCCAGTTGAAATTCTTAGAAAATTTACCAATGACTGCATAGGGGCCGAGGTGTTAAATGAAATGCCTCCCTGAATAGCTACATCTGCCTCTGTGCACTACATTCAGTCGATGCAGTAATTCAGTGAGACTAAAAATTGCAGAAAGGGGTAATGTAATCTTGTGCTGTTATTTTTTTATTTTATTTTTTTAGCTTTTAACATACACTTGTTTTCTGTGGCTGCTTGGTTATCCATAGGGATAGGGCAGAGGGTGGATTAGCACTGATATAAGGGGTTGTTTTCTGTGTTCTAAGTAATGCCTGTTTATGTAGATGGGGTTTTTTGCTATGAAATGCCTGTTCTGTACGTAATCCTTCTAAAGCAAGACCCTTTTAGAGGTACAGTATGGAGAAAAGGATTGTACATAGCAAATGATATCATGGTTACCAGCCACACCGATAAATTACTGAGTTTTGTCCTGAGTTTGTAGGCAGGCTGTCTGAAATGTGTTTGAAGGCAACCTGGTTCCAATTTATAATTGGGCTTCCTAGAGAACAAATAAAAGCTAAATGGGAACGATGGAAATTACTCAAGGGAGAGTCCAAGCTGGATAATCGGCTTTCACACTCCCCCTCCACCATCCTCGAAGCCAAATTCGCTAACATCTTTCAATGACTTCAGGGCTGAACAACATTGTCCCACTGGTTCTTTTTATACAAATAATTACCCATGACCCATCTAGAGCTGCATGAATCCAGGGATACCAGAGCTTTTTGCAAATATTGATGAATGAAATGTAATTGTTCCCTGATCCCTGAGCAGTGGGTAGCCATTCCACCAATTCCATGGCAATTTTTAAATCCCCCCTTGTTTCTGTTAGGGTTGGGAGGGAGATGGCTTTCCCCCCACCACACACAAAAATTTCCAGGAGTTTGAAAAGGACTCCAATTCCAGATGGCCACATAAAATTCAAATCCTGAAACACGAAAAATAACTCATCAAAATAAACTTTCTAAATGTATTTTTTTCATAGCCATTTGCTGTAGAAATGCCTGAGATGTCTGAGACTAAGTTGTGCTGAGTGAAGCACCCTGCAATTTGAACATGTCAAAACGCTCCTTTTCTTAAATGTTGCCTGGCTTGTTGCAACTGGCCCAGTTTTAGCAGTGTTCACTTTTGATGAATGAGCATTTTGGGGATGGGAAAAAGGTGCAACTCAGGTCAGTAGAAAGTGTCTGGCTCTGGTTTGCTCTATTGGAGCTGTTGGCTTTACAGAACAGCAAAGTGACAGAGAGACATCCCAGCTCCTCCTGCTCTGAAAACAAGCAGAGCAACAGTCCTGGGCTGTATTCTCTGCCTGCTCAAGCAAAATGCCTCTTTGCTGTTGAAGGTGCAACTGGCCAAAGTACACACCAATGACCTGACTGTTTACCTGCCATGGGAGAAATGTCAGGCCAATACTGACAACTGGAAAATCCTGTGTGCTGACAGGCAGCTGGGCCGCTGAGGTTATACATGGACATAGAAAATGGTAAATGCATGCCAGTGTAGGGTTGCATTGTCCTCGTCCAGCACGGTCCCTGTGCTACGTGGAAGCATGTTGCTATTTAATTATATGTAGTTTCTTGACAGAAGAGTAAAATTAATTGCTTTTGTTTGTAGCTCTGTAACTGTACATAATGGGAGGGTGCTGAGACCATGCATATGCGTGCTTTAACTGTATTCTGAATCTTTGGTAGATTAACTACCAGCTCAGCCTCCTAGGACAAATTTAGCTCCATTTGTCCCCATCTGCATCTACCCTCCAGATCAGAGGTAGCCTAGAGCCTGTCAGGAAGAAGCTCTTGCCTAGGACCAAATGTGTTTCAGAGGGAAGAACAGCGGCTGTAGCTTTTTCCGGCGGAAAGAGGGCTGTTTTCTGCCCCTAAGATAAATCCACACCTTTTCATGCTGGGCATCCAGATCAGAAGTCCATCAGTAGGGACTTCTCAGCCTCAGGAAGAGGAAGACAGAGGCCCACAGCCACCTCCTCACCAATGGGAGTCCTTTACTACACCATCTCTCATTCCACATCCCTTTGACCCCAGTGTGGTTACAGGACAAAAGACCTTTCTTCAACATCTGGGAGCAATTAGAGAAATATCCGTACCTTTCCCCATGTCAATAAACGCAGTGAGGAAAAGGGACAGTAAGAAATAGAGCAAGGAAAGGTAGACCACAGCTGATGACTTCACCTTCCAACAAATGCAGAACAGATAATGCTAAATAAAACTATTCTATAATATGACATAACATATTTGATCCAAAGCCACAGTACTCCTGCTTTTTGGGCAGCTGTTTCTCTTGCAGTTATTTTTCTACCTCAATGTCTTTTTGGTCCGTGGGGTTGAACCACCTCTCCCATGCACGTGCCAAACTCACATTAACTCTCCAGGCAGTTGTGCATGTGCATCGAAAGGAGAACAGATCCCCTTTTTATTTTCAGGAAGGGTTTGCGTGTGATTTATGAGCCTGGAGAAGGAGCATGGAATACCACAGTGCCAAATTAAGGCATGCCCAGCAAACGAAAGGACAAGGTGAAATCCAGGAGCCTTCAGAATTAATTACTGGAACAACAGAGCTGACGTGAAGTGATGTGAGCTCATGGTAGCTGCTCTAGCCAGCTTCAGGTGCAAAGGTATATTTGTTCATGGCTCAGGGTTTTCGTCTCAGTGCTGACAGGGTGATAATTCAGTCCTATAAAGCAGCAAATTATCACGGCCGCCTTAGCATTAATTTCCCTCCCCAACAGACACCATAAAAAAATGAATGCTTTCTCCTCAAGGCCTCAGTGCAGAGAATTACCGATGGCAGGCCATGAGTTACAACTCTATCTCCAAAGACATCCTGTAAATAACACGTCAGGATCTTAATTCATTAAATAAATCTAACAGCTTACTCAATCCATAACGCACAGTATCTTCAATGCTGCTTCTAAAAAGGGTGTCAGTGCTTTCCTCTCTTTTGAGGCATATGCTGAGTGCATCGCATAGGCACAGATATAATTATCCATACCTTCCCCATCTATATAAAGGAAAGCATGTGTGTGCAAATGTCTGAAGCACACACAGGGCTGTGGAGAGTGTGCCAGAGTATATCTGGGCTAGACCTGATATTTTCTGTCACTCCAGGAGAGCCACTGTCCCCACGGCTCCATTAATAGGCACAATTTCTCACGCTGACTGGTTGCCTGAGGGCCTGCCACTAAATGCACAGATCAAACCGGAGACTATCGTGCACTGACACAGGCCCTCTGACGCCTTGTGAACTCCAGGTGACTTGCTTCAAGCTTGTTCCCTTTGTGGGGGGAGAGAGAGAGAGGGCATTACCAAGTATTGTTGTATCTGTCCCTCTCTCTTTCTATTTGGGAACTTCATACTTCAAACTCTGTTTGCTGTACATGGGTATTTTTGTGCATATGAGGCTTTCCCCCTCTGGCATCATGCAATAACTCATGCTTGCCCAAAGCCATGATGAAAACCATCCACTGGCATGCTGGAGAGAGGGGGATGCTCGGGCTGGACATCGTTTCATCCTGGCTTTGGAGGGAGCTTGCTCCTGTCTCAGAGCTGAGGTTGGAGTGAGGGCAGATTCGAGGCTGCTGCCACGGTCCTTGGGGCTGGCAGGGCCTCCCCAGCCACTTCCTCAGGGAGGGTGTCTCCATGGGGTTTCTGCCTTGACTCTAGCTGTTCAGTTTTATGAAGGTGCCTTCAGCTGACAGTGGGGGTATTTGGATAGTTCATCCCTTTGCTCTGAGGCTGCTTGAGGCTTTTTGCATGCCCTTGAAAGAGAAACACCCCGAAGCCACGCAAGGTCTCATCCTCCAGCCATCTGGGGACACTGTAAGGTGGCAACAGGCTTGTGCGAGCACAGGAGAGGGTTTTGAAAGATTTACTTTTACAAGAAAATGCTGAACTGCTAGTGAATATAATAATTAACCCTGAAAGATCTGCTGGAGCCCTGTGGTGGGTCTGCTTCTGCTCTAATTCATGCTGAAAGAGAGAAATTTTGCAAGGATTGTTTTCATTTCTAGCAAGATAATGTCCCCACTTTGTCTTTTCCTTTTTGATTAATGTAAAAAAGCAAAAGAAAATTAACTTGCTATTGGACTAGTTTAGTGGATGTTTCACCATGCAGCATACTTTGATTGCTGAGTATTACCCTGCTGTATGAAAGACCGACACGGGACATTGTAGGGTTTCCTAATTTCCTGCTATTTTGGGCATTGCCAGTTTGATAGGACCTCCAGGTTTTGGTTTTGGGGTTTGGGGGTGCTTTTTTTTGTTTTGGGTTGGGGGTTTTTTTTTTTTTGTTTGTTTGTTTGTTTGTTTGTTGTTGTTGTTGTTGTTTTAAATTTTTTATTTTTTAAAGGTTGGGGGGAAGGGATGAGAAGGAAAAAAAAGACCTCAGTCAGAAAGAGGCTTTGTATTCCTGGTTTTCCTGGTCTGGATTCAAGTGACATTTTCTGCTGAATCCATTACCATTAGTCCATACAAGCAACATGCCAGATCCCTTTGTCTTCCAAAAGCTGGAGCAGCTTTCCCCTTTCACATGGGGAGGGGTGCCGCAGTGCTAAGCCAAACCACATCCCAGCTCCGGTAAACTTCATAATTAGCTTCCCTAATAAAGCACTTAATCTGAATACATGTTTTACTAATTGCAACAGGAAGTTTTGTCAGAGCAGTTTACCTACTGCTGTGCCGGGCGTTCTCCGCGGGCCCTGGGAACCGATACCCGCATCCCAACCAGAGCCCCAGGCTTCAATTAGCCCCAGCAATTCAGAACGAAAACAATTCTCCATTTTCTCATTAAAAGATGAAAGAGGAAAGCCTTCGTTTCCCGCACCCCCCGCACCCCCCCAAGTTTTTTTTTAAACACCAAGTGATAATTTTGCACTGCGAAGAAGCTGCTCCTCTTTCATGGCCCCTGATTAGGAAAGACAATGGGATTAGTTCAAACCGAGTTGAGAGGCCTTGGTGACTCCTTTGCTGGCTAAATTGTGGATGAGGGTGGATAATGGGAGATTGATTAGGGTTAATAGACTTATTTTTACAGGTCACGCCGCACAGCACTCTGGGTTGTGGTGCTCCAACACATATTATTGCAAGCCATAAATCAAGTGGCTTGGAGGGACTTCAGGGCTCCCTCCCTCCGAATTGTTGGTGAACAATTGACTTTTGTCTCCCTGTTGCTAGTGCTACTGCTTCTGCCCTCCGTCTTTTGGCAGGGCCTGAGCCTGGCAGGGGCTCAGCACCTCCTTCCCAACAGCCAAGCACCTTGCTGAGCTGTGGAGAGGAGCCTGGTGCTTGGCCATGATAAGCACCCCGCAGCATCTGGCCCCAAAAGGGCTCCATTTGGATAGATAGGGGAGTGGGGCACAGGGAAGAGGGGCTGAGCTTTTTAAAGTGTGTTTTGTGAGTTTTATGCTTGGGGTTGAATGGGAACCTTAAAACCAGCTCTGTGGGACTCCCAGGTTTGTTTTCTCATTTCTAAGGTTACTAAGCGTGTTCCAGCAGCTTGAACAACTACATGGGGCTGTCAGTCCTGCTTGTGCTCCATCAAAATGCCTCCAGCCGGGAGGCTTCCAAAGCGGCGGAGGGGGCAGGAACGGTGAGGGGGCAATGAATTCCCATAAGGTTTTCAGGCTTTTTTGGCTCTAGTGTCTAAACGTGACCAGAGGCAGCACATGAAGAGTCAATGCTGCTTGTAACCCAATGGGAGCTTTGCTTAAATTTCAACGGCAGGTCAATGTTAAGCAGGGTTATTTGTATATATTGGATATTGCACATGTATAGTTTTCATTTAGAGAAGCCCAAAAGGAATGTTTTCTAACAGGTGGAGAAAATAGGAAAGGCTTATTCTGTGAAATGCATAGCAGGATTTCTTTCAAGCAGGGTAAGACTCTGGACTGTCTTACACCAGGAGAAATCTCTGCTGCCTTGCTGGAGCCTTATGCTTTTGCAAAATGTGAGCTATTCTAGTTTTATGTTGTTGTACCTTGATCCCAAATGGGAGATCTCATTTTCTGCAATGGGCACTAGCTCAAAGTACGTTATATTATTCCACTGCAATTCATGCTTACAACAAACTGCAATAAAAATCCTCTCCGACAGCATGCCACGGTGTTACAAGTGATTGCTGCCATAAGCCATATCATTAAGTGCCAGGACTGTGGTAAGTACTAGAGCTAGCTGGAGATTTTTCCACTGGAATAATTTTCTAAAGGAAAATGTCCTGTTTGCAAAATCAAAATTTTCCACGGGGAAATGCACAGTTTTGCTATTTTCCTCCCTCTCTGCCTTTTACGGCTTCCCACACAGGCACTGTCACATCAGAAATTTTCAGTTACTGTTTTCCTGAGAAAAGAGATGGGTTTTACTAGACTTCAGAAAACTCAGCACCTATGCACGGAAATGCCATCCAGCACAACCCTTCACAGTCTCTGACAGCACCTAAAGCCACGGTATGTGGGATGCTGTGGGCAATGCGCCTTCTCTTCAGACAGGCACCGCTGCTCCGGAGGCACTGTCAGCACAGGACATACCAATGCAGTTACTGGTACAGCTCTGTGGCCCCTGGAGCACATGCAATTAGAAAATCATCTGGTGGTCCAGGCCAGTCTGACAGCAAGATGCCCTCATTCAGGGTGGCAGACAGCAAAAGCAGTATTTTCCAGAGAAAATGCTGACATGATCTCTAGGTATATCTGGCTAGAGATTAAACAAAGCAGAGAGTTTTAACTCCTTAGCATTTCTAAAGGGCTGACTGCTGCACTGTGAGTGTGCTATGTGAGAATTGCCTTGTGATGATCTGATCTTTTCTATCCTGCTTTTCCAGGCTTTCTCTGCTTTCTGCACCTTGCAATGCGCACACTAACTGAAGCTTCATGGAGATATTTTTTTGGCCTTGCAAGGATATGTGAAGGCTTTGTGAAAATTATTTTCTGTAAAGAGATTAATTTTAGCATGGATCAGGTGTCAGGCACTTGCATGGATTTAAAAACAAAAGCAGGCAGAAGTAAATGTAAGTGTGGCAACCAGCTGGTGTACAGGGATGCGCTAACCTGCAACTGTGGGATCTTCGCTGTCACTGTAATCATAACAAATATATTACTAGCTTGTAGCACCTTTTGTCCAAAGATGATAAAGTACTTCACAAAAAAAATGCCTTGGAATACTCCAGAGAATAGTATCTCTATATAATTAATGTCTGCATTTGTGAATCTGAGTCAGCAAGCGGTTAAATGATGTGCCTGGGAGCATCTAGTTGATCAGTGGCAAAGGTCTTAGAGTTCAGAGCTCCTTCACTCCCTGGATGGGTCTGGCAACATGAGGGGCTTCAGTGCAGAGGGATGACTGTAAAGGAACTCAAAATCCTCTTCCTAAACTAAGGCACAGTTTGCATCATAAAATTTTGGTCATCTTGCCAAAGGTATTTGCCACGTCACACTTTGCAACATCAAATGTATCTGTCCTGAGAACACACAAACATCTGTCCAGCAGAAACTGCTCAAAAGCATGTAAATATAACACACAGAACAACATGAGATCTTAAACCCAGTATTGCACCATGCATTGGGAAATGCCAGGGTGATCCATGGGAGGAGCAAGTTCAAGTCTGATTGCAGAGTTACTGCAGCCTGCCCCAGGCTGGGTAAACTGCAGTGTCTTCTGCAGCTGGGATTGCAGTGTGGAAGGCACATCCCAAGCTTGACTGACAGGGTGCTTACTTATGGATGGGGTAATTGGGAGCAGCCTTTTTTTGTGGGTTTCCCTCCCCTCTCTTGGATAGAGGCTTGAACTGCTCTGGCACCGTGCTATCCCCAGCACCAGTTCAAGTATGGAGCCACCTACAAATATCTCTCTCCATGAGCACTCCTGATGAGTCTATCATTTCCAGAAATGTCCCTGCAAACATTTCCTTCCCATGAATGTCTGTGAAAATGAATCAAACAATTCCCAATACTGCTGGAATATGTTTGCATTTCTTTATGTAAATCGAGAACTGCAAATAATTCTTGGCAGTCTCGTCCTGGCTCACAGCAGTAAAGTAACAACAGGATGTAGGTGAAGTCGATGACAACTTTATAATAACAACCAAATCCAGGCAGATCAAGCATGTGTATCACATGTTATGCCTTTGCTACAGAAGGAGATGTGCTTTTATACAGAGATAATTAACTGGAGATATCTACCTTGGTGTACACTGTGAACAGCGATAAGATAGTGTTACCTAAATGTGACTGGCTGGCTTTATCTTGACTAGGTATATCTAGGCAAAATCTCTAATTCTTTGTCTAGACAATGATCTCACAACAAGAGAATGAACTTTAATTAGCTGTTTTAATGGAAAAAACCTTTTGTGTAATGGAGACAAAGCCAGAGCACTTATGAGCTACCCTACAATAACAAACCAGTATGTGCATAAACATAGCAGAGAGGGAAGAGGGTGGCAACAGCAAGAAGATTTCATTTCAAAGTGTCAAGCAGTTATTTCAGATGCTGGCAAGCACCTGCCTTCATAACAGGGTCAAAGGCAAAATTTGTACCTCCCTGCCCACAGCTTGTGTCCAGAGGATGGAAGGACAGGCAGTATTTCTCTGTGTGAGCCCTGTTCACGCACCTTTGGAAAGTGCTAAGCAGGGCAATAGGAAGAGGTGAATGAAAAAGCCACATGGCTGTGTGTTTAAAGAGCTGTCAGGGGCTGTGGTAGTAAAGTGCTGTTGGGGAAAAGGAAAACTTTAGGTCATCCCTGGCATCCTTGCAAGACAATGAGGGGCCCAAATCTCTGCCCTTCCTGTGATTATGGGCCCTGAAATACTACAGTCAAATATGCTTTATTGTCTTTTAAAGAAAAAAAAAATAATCTTGATTTTTAGGCTGTTTCTGCACAGAGTGCAAACTCACTGACGTAGCTGCCTTCCCCAGCCGCCTAGGAGTTAAAGCTGCCTTTAGAGGTTTTCCATGGACCCCCTTGGCACTGAAGCACTATGTTATGTGATGCTCAATAACTGATGTCATACTAAGGCAGGCTACATAATCCAACAGGTTGGACTCTTCTGTTCTCACAGCCCAGTTTTGGTGGAAACATGACTTCTGTTGAGTGCAAACAGTACCTAGCAAAGAAAACCAATGCTCCAGAAACATCTTTGTTTTCCTTTGTGCAAGAAAGAGGAGGAAAATAGCACAGGGCATTGGCTGTTCAGTATAACTTCAGCTCTTGATTTTGCACCATAATGAGGGCCAAGCTGATAAAAATCAGTCTTGTTTGGATGAAATATAAGAAGTCCTGGTGCTTGATATATCAGTCTCATAGAGATCTTTATTTGATGTTTATGTTCCAGTATTGGCCAGAGCCCTCCCTGGATGAAGACTCTTAGCTTTATACAGAGATAGAGCAAGAACGTCTTACCGCCCTGGTGCTGTAACTCCCTCTCTGCAGCATTGCTGTTTTCTCACAGTGCTCTGCTGCTGCGTGTGAATGTCCATGAGCAATGTGTCTACCACACCGGGGAGGTCGGAGCAGCCAAAGAGTGTGCAGAAGCGGGCACAGGGGGGAGAGCATGGCAAGCAGCGTGTTATCTGCTGACAGATGCCAAGAAAGTGTGAAAATAAGCAAATCTGAAAAGCTAGTGTCCTGTGTGATTAGAGTGATTTGCATATGGATGAGAAGCTAAGCTGAAGCAATTCTGCTCTGGAAATGGCTTTACATGCTGCTGGTGCCAGCCAGAGGCACAGAAATGCTACATTTCTTCCCAGTGCCATCGCTGTAGTTCCCCTCTGAGCTAGCAAACAGGGGCTCCGGCTGTAGCACTTTCCAGATGGTTCAGGCTCTGCCACCACACCCTGAGCTGAAAAGTGCTGGGAAAGAGTCTGAGCTGGGGCTGAGGTTGTGCCCATGGTTTTAGGAGGTTTAGGTGCTCAAGTGGGGCCCCTAATCGCTTTAGGCTCCTCTGTAGATATACCCCTCCTATAGGTGATATAGACCCTAAATGGGCTTTCTTGCCTGTGGAGTTAAGACTCCATTGACCATGGTGGGAGCCAAGACCCTTACTATGGGTGTCTTACTCAAAAGCCTGAGGTTAGGTGGTTAGACAGGGGCAGAAGGTCTGTGGTACAGAGGAAAGCCAAGGAATTGCTGCAAAATGTAAAGGCACCCAATCTGGAAAAGGGCAATTCAAGGAACATCCTGTCTGTGTGGCTTTTGTTTGAGGACTTCGGTCAGGATGAAAGGGGTTGGGATTGGTGCTAGAGATGATCCTGAGGTCGTCAACCTGTGAAGAGACAGCAGTGGGTGCAGAACAGAAGAGCTATGCGGAGGTCGTTGTGTTTGTACGTGGCTACCACACTTGCAGCATCTTGTTTAGACCTCATTTATTTTTAGAAATGTGGAGTTGTCACAGGCTATTACGCAGCCCGTGTCCTGTGAAAGAGGACAAACAGGCTCTGCTGCCAGGCTGCACTGGAGTCCGTCCATGGGTATTCACCTCACAGCACTGAAAGCCTGAGCTTCTCTGGCCTGTGTCAGAGGTATCACATTATCTCATTCAGGGCCATTGAGTTTATCCTCTGTGCAGAAGCTTATTCTCATGAATAGTGGCAATAAGGCTGCTCTGCTCCGTCCAATCCCCTGGTATTGTCCCCTGCATCCTAGGATAGGTTTCTCTCCAGAGAGAAGACCCAGAGCCACCCTGATGCTGCCCATGCTCCCAAGGGATATCCCTGGGAAATGAATGGAAGAGCTCAAGGTTTTCCATTTTGTTCTGAATGAGCTCTCATGCCAGCTGCAGCACATGGAATATCTGTTGGGGGGGACCTTCTGCTCTTCTTCAAAGGAGATCATTAAATACATTTCAGCTTTTGTGTTGACTTTTGTGTGGACTCAGATCATTCATCAAAGATGACTGTTGATCAAACTCCCCTTGGGAGGGACCTCTCAGTAGTAGACTTGAACTGGGGAGGGACAAAAGAAAGACAAGATGTGGAAATAATAATACACTTTAAGCGTTGCCCTTCATTAAACAAACATGTACATCTGAATATTACTTTCTCTTACACACCCACTGTTATCACTTAACTATATTCCACATGAAAGCACACTTGTCATAAGCCATTTCAACTCCCATCCCAAGTTAATATATTAGCACTCATCTCATTTGCATTTTAATGGTGAGACTACACTTTTCAAATAAATGACTCCACTTTATCAAAGGATTACTTCATTCTGACTGTAACGCTGCTCTGCTATGTGGGAATCAGGGAGTGTGGAGGCTGAAAAAAAGCCCTGCAAAGCAGACCCACTGGGTTCGAGAGCACCAGCCCTGCGCTTTACAACTCCATCTTCATAATGAGGGGGAAAATAGCAATGTCAAAATGGACTGGCTGCTTCTCTTTGTTCTGAAGGGAGATGCTGATTATGTAATTTCATCCCCACATTTTGTTACATGCATGGACACCTCTTCTCCAGGGAACATCATTAGGGGTTACAGATGGCCTGAAATGAACCTGTGGATAGAAATCCCTGGGGTTTCTCTCTATCTGGGCTTTGAATCTCTACTGTGTAGCTGAAGCCTATTCTAGTTTTAGGCCTGTTTCCCCAGCAGATCAGAGCAGTCTCCTATGGAGGTGGGGTAAGATCCAGCATCCTTGACTCAGAGGAGGGGATAACATGGTAGCCACACTGTGGGCTCAGCTGGAAGCCTCTAGGGCTAAAAAGCCAGAATACACACATAAAGGTAAAATTATCCTTTATTTCAAGAGGTAGAAAGACATGCAAAGCTGCACGTGGCATGCTAAAACTTTAGGCAGCAAATAAAGTAAGAGAAACCAGGAATGCAAAATGCAATCTGCATGGCAAGAAGCTCTGTAACACTGCCTGTCCTGCCTGAAGTGGCACTGAATTCCCACCTTTCCAGGGGAACCAAGCAGAATATGTTTGGATGCTTCTGGTATTGATACCTAGCTTGTCCTAGCATAAAACCTTTCTTGGCTACACCAGGTCCCAGCAGAGGGGCTGCAGACCTGTTAAGGGAACCAGCTTGGCTACTTGGCTCCACCTGGTGTGGGGGATGGAGGGAGATAAAGGTGGAAGCAGCCTCAGGTGGGGGTTTTTGGGGGTGGAGGGAGGTGTGTTATGGCAGCCCTGCAAGGAAGCTTCTGAAAACGTCTGTGGGTGGCTTGTGCAGAAGGCTGAGCATCAGGAGGTGTGTATGTGGTGAGGGTTTGCCTGGGAAGGGGGTGGAAATCCATGAGCTTAGAGAGGCAGTCAGTTCTGAAGGGCTTTTCTGGATGGTTGTTTTATTCTGAAGCCTTCCCCTTGTATGAGTGCTGGGAGAGTTTGGGGATGGTGGTAGTGTCCCCAGGTACTGCTTTCCCATAAAGTTGAACACCTGGCTGGTTAAGTGCTGCTTACAGGGAAATGTGGTATAAAGTTGCACAGGTTTGGTGCATGCTGTTTAATATTAGGCTGTGTAAGAAGGTTTCTCTAGCTGAAAGAAAAATCCCTACCACCAAATTTTAAATTCCCTCCTCTCCTATGATCGTAATTCCATTTATTAGCTTCTCTTGCTGAAGAAAGCTGTGGTTCATAATGCCTCAGTGACTAGGTAGGCAATCAAAATGTCCTTAAACATCAGTAAGTTTTATTTTAAAACTTAAGTCAATCTTTAGCTTGAATTGGAATAAAAGTGAGTGTCAGCTTCCATTTGTTGATGGGAATGCTGCTGTGGCAAATACTGTGGGGAAAAAAAACAAACCCCAAACAAATCCCAGAAACCCAAAACAAAAAAAAAAATGTGTGTAGATTGAACCCTGCATTAAATGGAGGCAGGGTAATGCAGTGACCTAGAGCCATTATTTACAACCCAGGCTATGATATTGAAGGATGCTGGGGAGCTCTAATGTGTGAAATCTTGCTGGGGATAATAGAAATCTCTAGCAGTTGTTGGGGTTTGTTGTTTTTTTTGGTTGGTTGGTTGTGGGTTTTTTGTTTGTTTGTTTGTGTTTGTTTTTGGTTTGGTTTGGTTTGGTTTGTTTTTTGTGCTCCGCTAAAAATTAGCATGTTGTACTGACAAACTGAACCATGAGCTGCCAAGGAAGCTGCCTGTTTGCAGCTGGGCTTTGTCCTGGGGAAAATCCAAGTGTTTCCCAAACTGGTTATTGATTAGAAATGCTTTATTTCATCAGGAGTTTACATGCTGGCAAAGGTTATCTAGCCTTGGCAATGAAAGATTGTGGATGGCGGCAGCAGCAGACTCTTCTGGAGAGACTCCAGGCTGAGGCGCTTGGTCCCAGGCTGGCAGATGCCCCTGCAGAAGTCAACAGATTTCTCCTTCCTTGTGTCCTGTGGTTGTATCTTGTGTATTAAAGGCTCTTTATGCTAGTGAGCAGATAGGAACAACCTTTGGGGATAAAATCCTGGTGCTGAGGAGCTGAATTTCATATTACCTACCTTTTAGGGTTTTTTATGTTGGGATGTTTCTAGTCTGATCTTATGGATTGGTCCCCACTAGAAGTAGGGGCATATTAGGTACATCTTCTTTTCAGGGTTTTGTTGTCATGGGATGCCCCCATTTCTAGGATGTGTCTTCCCTCGTGGTCTAGATATCTGTCCCTCCAGCCCACCTGTGCTGAGGAAGGAGGTACAGGACAGCCCTGCCTTTGTGGCTGGCTGTGTTATGGCTGGGAGGAGTTGTAACAAATTGGCTGATTAATTGCCCTGAGGGCTCTGCACAGAGCAATAGGCATTGCTGGCAGATCTGCTGGAAACTGGGGTTCACTTGGGGATGGAGGAAGGTGAGAAGGAGCCTCGGGATGATGGGGAGAGGACAAAGGGATACTAGCAGTGGGTTGCTCTCCTACTGCCAATTTGAAGTAGGTAGGGGAAGTCCTGATGGAAATCATAAGCTTCCTCCTAATTCTGCTGGTGAAGTGCCTCTGATTTAGCCCTGGGGTGTGTGTGCACCCTGAAGGAGCCCAGTAACACCTAGGCTGTACCTTTTCTAGAAGGGCACAGAAGAGAGGGTCTTGCTAGAAAACTCACCCAATACTGATGCAGGTGGCTGGAGAATAACTGCAGTGTTGAGGCTGAGCACCGGGGCCTCGTGGCATCCGCTCCTTGCTCGCAGCTCTCCCTGCTGCAGGTTGCACTGAGGTGACCAATCTGCACCTTTACTGGCCTGGTGCTGGCAAGCCTCCAGCAAATATCATGGACCTAACCTGTTATTCATCAACGTTTTAATTATTACACTTCTTACCACATGCCTCAACTATTTCATAAATGCTGGCTCTAAATCCCCTGAACATGTTTAAAATAATTCCCCAGGCATGCACGGACAGAGCTGCCTGCATTCTTCCTTGGTTATATATAATGCTGTTGAAGCCTGAGATGTCTATGGCTGTCTGTATTTCTACCACAAAATCTCTTTTGCATTGCCCAGAATTTGAGTTGTGTAATTCATGTGGGCTGCCCAAAAAGCTGAAGCAGCCAGCAAGGCTTAGTGATCACTCCTATGAGCCTGTAACATAAGGCTCTCTGCAATATGCTGCACATACAGATGCATCCCTAAGTAGCGGTAGGTAGTACACCTCCAAGAGCAAATCCCTTTGCTGTGATGTTTTGCACATATCAGGGACCTGCTACTCTGGCTGGAGACTGGCAGATGCTGCCGTGGCCCCTCTTCTGCCCTGTTTGATGGATGAAGGTTACAGCTCCACAGGGGTTTTCCCAGTGCTCACTCCCTCTTTGTTCAGCTGATGTCCTCAGATGGCCTTTGTGCTCTGACCCTCTTCCTTCTTTGACCAGTGACTTTTAAGTGCCATCCATCTTCCTCTGGGTTTGACAGAGTGGAGAGCAAGCAGGCTCACCCCAGAAGGGAGAATTTTCCTCATCCTGTGCTGGGATGTTTTGGAAGAAGTGAGCATACAGTGTTATCAATATCATTGTGTCTTGGCGCTAACCCTCATTGAGCATCACGGTGGCAGTAGACATGTCTTTTGCTCTCCTCCACTTCCATTGTCCTTGGTATCTGTTGCTTTTGATAGCTGGGGCAAGTGGGGCTGTACCTCTGAGACAGTTTGTCATTTCCCTTGAGAAAAGAAGTGTGGGGTCAGGGCATGTCCCATCAATATGAGAGAAGCTTCAGCTGAGCCTGTCTGCGTGCATCATGCAGAACCCTGGTGGTAAATGATGGTATTTGGGTCCTGAGATGACCTGTTTCTCTCTACAGGTGCTTTTCCTGCTGTGTGTGATCTAAGGGAGAACTCCAGAGATCAGCAATGAGACAGCAGAGCATGCCATGCATTGAGGTACAAAATGATGTAAATTATAACTCCCTGCTGTGCTGTAATGTGCCCATCAGTTGGTCTGAGGAAGATGGTGGTGTCCCCTGTTCATAGACATGGAGCTGTTTTGCAGGCAAAAAGCTGGTTAAGGTAATCCAGGAACCCTCTGATGGGTTAAAGAGTAAAATTTATGGTGCACTGAAGAGAGACCTGGGCAAGGTGACCTTAGCTAGGACCCAAACTGGAGTGTCTTCTGTCAGCTGTAGATGAAGTCAGATGCCCGTATGTGTGGTAATGCTTAATATCTACCAGTCCCATTGCATCCTTAAATTGGGACATTCAGTGCCTGCAGAGTAGCATTTATATAAGTAACTGTTTGCACTTCTGTTTGCCGTGTGTGTGTAAAAATTAAGAGCTAGTTTTTTTGAAAACTGTACCTAAGATCTGTACACCAAAGGAATTGTATAAAGTGAAGTTTAAAGGGCTTTCAAGAGGTTGTCTAGTCCAGCCCCTAACCGATGTGGTATCAGCTCCGCCTTTGTCATCTTGAGAGATTTTTGTGTAACTTATTCTTACAGGATTTCAGTGATGGGATTTTCAAACCTCCATTGATAACCAGTTTAACTGAACACCCTGACTTACTCTCTTGGGTAAAGGGGAATGGTATCCCAGCTGGGTGGGAAATTGTTTGCCATGACTGGGGAGATCTATATGGTTGAGGGCTGCCTTGTGTGTCCGTAGCCACGTGTGTGTGCCACTGCTGGGTATTGCTTGGGAGATACCCCTGCCCTCCTAGGAAAACTTGTGCCTGCAATGGAAAAAGAAGCTGTGACTAATACTTTGATAGGTGGTGTGCTATGAGAAAGAAGGGATTTATCTTTGTAAATAACTCTTATTTTCCATGTCTGCATCTCCAAAATGGGGGATGACTTGCCCCTAAGAGCAGGTCCCCAGGGGAACCCATTAGTTATAATGTCCCCTTAACCCCAAATATCTTCCTGTAACAGCTACATTTAAAATCTGCCAGGCAGCTTGTAATGTAACGTGTGCTCTACTTACTGACTACGATGCATATTTTTAAATAAAGCCATCACATGATGCTAAACTGAAAGCCTTTGAGAAATCCAAGTGCACACTCTCAGCAGAGCTGGCTTATCCAGCGAGCCTATAATCTTGTCAAAAAAAGATAGCTTGATTTGACAACTCCACCAAAAGCAGGGTTTACAGTGACTTGCACTCTTTGTGTGCTAGCCTGTAATTCCCTGGTAGCCTTAAATATACTATTCTTCTGCACTGGCATCAGGGCTAATTGTTCTGTAGTTCTGCAGGTTGCTCATTTTACTCTTTTAAATGTTGGAATTATGTTCCTGCAATCTAATCCCTTGGGACTTCTTGAAGTCTTGAAAAGATAGAAATAAAAATCACAGGTCCAAAGTTCCCTAGTCAGGTCTTTTGAGACTCTTGAGAGTAACTACATAGTGCCAGTGGGTTTGATGTGGCTTCATGGTGTTAAATCTCATTCTCCGCTGTTATACAACAACTAAAACTAGATCATCCCAATTGTACTCCTGTCTGGCCTTGAAGTATGTGACTCCATGAATGACTGTGCTGAGGGAAAGAAAATGCAAAAGAATGAGTGAATGTGTCTGAATTGTCAATAAAATAAAACTATTACAGTACTTTTCCAGCCTCCAAAATTAAGGCTACAGATGATAAAACAGCTTCGGTGCCATGAAGCTTTTTCAAGCTTTTTCAAGCAGGGTTTTATTCCTAACCCAGGCTGGATTTGAGCAATTGTACTGTACAATCCCTCCATTTCCATAGCAAGAGACCTCACATTTTATGTGTTGCCTTATGCATCCTTAATGCCTTGCCATTCAATAGCTCTGTGCTTTGCAGGACCCTGGAGATAAAAGAACCAATATTGCTTCGAAGGTTATTTCTAACACAGGAGTAGTTAAGAAACTGTCTGCACACAAATGACAAATTATTGTAATCTGAACAAAGAATGGAGCAGTAAAGATCACACCAGCTGAAAACTTAAGAGAAACCATAGAGAGAGATGAAAATGGGGATTAAAAAAAAATCTCTAATGCTCCCAAATGCAGCAATGTGGCTAATTGGTACAAATGAAAGATGTTTCAGAAGCAGACTTGAAGATGAATTGCCAAGTTCTTGTCTTTCTCCCATTAGTTGCAGTGGCTCCTCGTGCAGTGTTGCTAGAGCCCTGCCAGCCCCTGCCCATGGCAGCCTTTAATTCACATGTTCTCACAGCACCAGGGGAGAAATGTGTGTTCCTGGGGGCTGGTTTGGCTTGCTTTAACAGGCAGGAGAAGGCTGGGCTTGCGTTGCAGCAGTGGCTGATCCTGCCTCTGTTGCAAAATCAGAAGGAAAATATTCCTGCACGGTGCATTTCTTTCCTAATCTCATTTTATCAGCCCGGCTTGCAACTTGGTGCCATTCATTTGCGTGGTGGTAATAACACTGCTGCAGGAATTACTAAGTGGTACTCTAAGGCTTGGGGATGTGGGATGGCAGACCATGGGAGCACAGTGCTCCTTTCTGTCCTTAAAATCTGGAAGTGACCTTCTGCTTCTGTGTGAGCAAAGAAAAAAATTCCCTGAGGCCTGGAGAAGCTGGGGTTTCACCCAGTAAACCTTCTCTCTGAGCTGGGGGTAGAACAGCAGCTTCTGGGCGGAAGTGTCATGTAGTGACTACTGGGTTTTATTTTCACAGAATCAGTTAATGGTAGGGGTTTGGAAGGGACCTCCAGAGATCATCTTGTCCAACCCCCCTGCGTGAGCAGCACCCCCAGAGCAGGGGGCACAGGACCGCGTCCAGGCAGGGTTTGAATGTCTCCAGGGAAGGAGACTCCACAGCCTCTCTGGGCAGCCTGGGCCACTGCTCTGGCACCCACACAAGAAAGGAGTTTTTTCTCATATTTAAGTGGAACTTCCTGTGTTCCAACTTGTGCCCGTTGCCCCTTGTCCTGTCATCGGGCACCATTGAAAAGAGTCCAGTCCCATCCTCCTGACACCCGCCCTTCAGATACTGATAAGCACTGATGAGATCCCCCTCAGCCTTCTCTTCTCCAGGCTGAACAAACCCAGGTCTCTCAGCCTTTCCTCACCAGGGAGATGCTCCATCCCCTGAGCATCCTTGTGGCTCTCCGCTGGACTTGCTCCAGCAGCTCCCTGTCCTTCTTGAACTGGGGGACAGCACTCCAAATGCAGCCTCACCAGGGCAGAGTAGAGGGACAGGATGACCTCCCTCGACCTGCTGGCCACACTCCTTTTAATGCAGCCCAGGATACCATTGGCCTCCTTGGCCCCGAGGGCCCAGCGCTGGCTCAGGGTCACTTGCTGCCCACCAGCACTCCCAGGTCCTTCTCAGCAGAGCCGCTTCCCAGCAGGTCAGCCCCAGCCTGTGCTGGTGCCTGGGGCTGTTCCTCCCCAGGGGCAGGACCTTGCCCTTGCTCCTGGTGAATCCCATGAGGTTGCCCTCGGCCCAGCTCTCCAGCCTGTCCAGGTCTCGCTGGATGGCAGCACAGCCTTCTGGCGTATCAGCCACTCCTCCCAGCTCGGTGTCATCAGTGAACTTGCTGAGGGTACACTCCATTCTTTCATCCAGGTCATTGATGAATACATTGAACAGAATTGGACCCAGTACAGACCCTTGGGGGACACCACTAGTCACTGGCCTCCAGCCAGACTCTCTAGGCTGTGTTTAAGCAAATAGCACCAAGAGCAGTCTCGGTGTTTGTTGGATACGTGCTCCTTCTGGCAAGCGAGCAAGAAGGTGGATGTTACAGGACGTGTCTTTCAGCATTACCTTCAGTTTTTGAGAGTCCCAGCAGCAGCGGCTGTGTGATCCCTCAATGGAAATGCTTCAGTTGATGAAAAGGGAGTTGTCTGCTGCTCTTCCTATAGTGGCTTCTTTCTGTTGGACATATATCAGAAGTGTGTGCCATGTGAATGTGCTGGTGGAAGGCTCTCCAGGGGCAGGCAAGCCTGGAGGGCAGAGGAGATGAAGGAAAGGAAGAAGCAACTGAGTCAGGAGCAGATATCTCTGCTAGCACGGTCTCAGGGCCACAGAAGCTCATGGTAGCATTCAGAGCATTCCTGACAGAGAGGTTTTAGCCATGGAAATTCAAGCCAAACCTCCAAGGTCTGCTTAGCTTGAGTGTGAAACCTTGATTTGCATTATAGTTTGCACTAGGCTTGTTTGGCGCTTTGCCTGATATTAATCAAACCTTTGCAGAGCCTGGCCTTGGTCTTAGTTTGGCAGCAGGATCTGTGCCTGGGCAGGTTTACTTTGGCTTTGCATTTCATTGCAGACCTCTGCTTGTGGACAGTAAATCAAATGTGTGATAAGTTTACAAAGGATCTGGACCGCACCTAATAGATGCCATTACGTTGCTTGTTCAGAGTTGCATTGCAACAAGGTCATCCCGTCTCATAAAGACAGCATAAATTTCCTATTTTCTTGACTCCAACAGAGGATTGTGGGAGGTAGAGATGTAGGGATTGCTGCAGTGCATGGAGCATAGAGATCTCCTATGCAGTTTATCCATAACCCACCAGTATCTGTCATCTTCTTAAACTTAGTGTTTTTTCAAGCTACAAACTTAATGTGCATCTCTGTCCTGGCAGTGCTGAACACCTCACCTCCTCCTGATGGGAGTTTTAGGCCCCAGTGTTGTGCAGTGGGTCAAAACCATTGCTGGGCTGAGGGGCAGCACCTTCTGCTTTAGGCAGTTCATGGCTAGGGCTGGTGCTAATTTGGGGGCTGCATGGTGGTGGTATTGGCCTTTTCCTCTTTCAGTCCAAGCTTGCCTTTGGTACCCAGCTTGAAGAGCTACTCTCACTTGATGAGGTCCCAGTGCTTTGGGACCTTGTCATGCCCTGGCTGTTCCCCCAGACCAGCTCACCCTTCGTCCCCAAGTCTGTTTTTTCATTCTCTTCAGAAAAGATCTGAGCCCTTTGGAGTTTTACACCATTGGATTCCAGCTCAGGACCCTGTTAAACCAAGAGCAAACTTCTTGGTGGCTTCTGCAGCAACTGGCTCAGCCTTTGAGTTCTTCGGTGGACCTCAGTACATGTCACTTTGCTGCAATACCTTTCCCAATAGTAACAACCCAAGTGCTGGAGATTCTTCTGAAGCCTGAAAGCTGTCTTGCACACATTGCACTTGGCATGCTTGCCTCTTTGTCAAGTTGGCAGCTGCCTTCTCTACTCTGGAAATCTGTGCAGTTGGCCAGTTGTGTGCCCATGGTCTGTCCTGGCCATGTACCTCCTCATGACAGAGGAGGAGCAGTTCAGCAGCTCGAGGCACAGATACTTGCTGCAGTCATGGTTTCTCCACCCTGCTTTGATCACAAGACTATTTCTCCTATAGTTTCCCAATGGCCGCCACCACCACATGTGCAGGGTTGGTGGGTTGGTTTTTTTGGTTTTTTTGTTTGTTTGTTTGCGCTTTTTTTGGGGTGTGTGTTTTGTTTGTTTGTTTGTCTGCTTGTTTTTCCAGCAGTAAGTGGTACTGTCTGCTGACATTTCAAAAAGCAGGGGAAACCCCATAATGTCAGCTCCTAGAGGCAGATTTCTATGTTGTGCAGACCTGTAGCAACATGACAAATGTTTCTAGTGATGCAAGGGTCATTGATATTGTTGTTGATCTGTGGTTGCAATGGGCCAAGAGGTGATGATATAACCGGCTGGCTTTTAGAGCATCTGACATACTCTAGCACTGCTCAGGTGTGGCTGCAGAAGTCCCTGTCTCTGTTTCATGCCCTGTTAATAACTGGGTCTGAAAATTGTTGGTGTCATAACAACTGAGCAAAAATAGTGTGGGTTGTTTCCCTGCCCTGCCCCAAGTTTTGGCTTAAGAAGAGGATGCGGAGGTGTGGTGAATTTTTGAGCTAGCTACCTATCTCTGGGCAATTACATCTGTATGCACTACAAAATTCTCCTGTCATGGAATATAACAGTCTGGATTCTGCCATGGTTTCCATTTACCAGCATGTGCTGTAAGCCAGAGCAGACCTGGAGATCTGGAGTTTGATGTAAGAATCATGGCAAACAGCCGTGCTTTTGCTATTCCAGTCCCAATGAAAAATCAGCAGACCTTTATGATGAAGTGTTGGAACAGTTGAGCATAATAAATAGAAACAGAAGTTTACCTAGCTACATAGGACAGTATAGCTTCTGAGGTCCCATGGGGTCTATTGCATGGTTGATTGTATTTAAATTATACCATCCATTTCCTATATACTCTAGAGGAGATTCAGGCTCATTAGTAGATCAGAAACATTCTTCATTATCCATTACAGTAGTAAGCAAGCCAATAGATACTTTGTCTTGACACTGTAATATTTAAGAGGGAGGAATCTGTCTGCCAAGTGCTAAGTTGTCCTCTCTGTTTTAAATAAATAAGTATAATAAATAGTAGATAATTTAACTCTTTTTGATCTTTACTGTCTCATGATAATTTACTTGCTCTTTGGTCAGATTTTATTTTGGCGCTTGACTGGGACTGTGGTTTGGAAAGGTCTTGTTATTCAAAATGTAGAAGAAAAAAATACAAGAACCCACATAAAGCAAGGCATGAAGGCTACTTGTTAAATAGGCATAAAGTACTTGGAGAGTGATTAGTGTATTTCTGTTTTGATGTTAAAATGGTGTTTCAGTGATAAATCAAGACCCTGCTTAGAATGCCAATAACCATTTGGGGTCATTTGCGCTCTATTTATAGCAATGTGATGGCTCCTTGCTGCTAGGGCATCCTTCTTGGACAAGGGGAACTCATGGAGTATTATCCTGTCACCTGGGTAGATTCCTGCCAGGCTGCCCTGGTTTTCCACTGTATTTATGTGCTGCGTTCAGGCCAGCTACTGATTACCTGGATCGTTTGGTGAAATATTTTGTGGAGTGCTGTTTGAGATGAGGTCACCAGCTTCCAGGCAGTCTCAAACTATGTACACATTGAAGGCTTAAAATACAAGTTAGAAGGCTCTTTACAAAGCTGAGGAACTTCTAATAAATCTGCTATCTCTTTGTGACCACAAATCCTTGGCAGAGGATTTGGTGCTGACTGCTGGAGACCTAAGGCCTCTGTTCATCTGTGGGATGTCACACCATCTTCTCCCCCCAGCACTCAGAAATGCTTGTATATTAGGGGGCCCTAGCTGGGATACAGATAGTTAAGGCAAAATAAGCCATAGTGAGAGTTAGTCCCCCTCTTCACAATGTTCCACAGTTGCCATTACACTGAAGAAACACTACTATATCCAAATAATAAAGATGATTCTTATAAATGGAGAAACAGAGGGGAAGAGCTCTCAATCACATTTTAATGTGTGGCTACTGTGTGGGTTGACAGAGGGAATACCTCCATAGCTTCCGGGGGCAAGGGAAAACAAATATCCATTGTAGTAACTGTTCATTCCAGATACATTTTAGCACCCTTGAGAAATGGTTGTGTACACACCTTAAATACTTCCAGGCACGTTGAACAAATGTGTTCACATAACTCCCCTGATTAAACATGTCATATGCATATGTATACTCTGCTAGGGTTAAAGGAGGGGTGGATTCCTTGTATTTAAACCTGCCCTAACTAAGGTTAGTATGTTCTATAATTAGCCCTCCCAAATACTTCAGCAATTCATGTTCTACATTCTAAAGGCAGAAAAGGCCTCTTAGGTAATGGAAATAGTGGTGATTAGTGAAGGTTGTGCATGAAAAGAGGATATGAAAGTAGCATAGAAATCCTTTGATATATCACTTGCTGTTCCCGAGGCATTTTTTTTCTCCTTGTCTTGACTTTAAATTTCCCCTATAGTATGTGAGTCAGTCTACCTCTTAAATTTACACTCTTAAAAAATATTTTACCATGCCTTTCTATGTGAAAATATACTTCCCTCCTGAGTTGTGCTTGGCAGAAATGGGGAAAAAGCGATATATTAAAAAAAAATAATCAGTCTAAGAGTATTGATTTGAATCTTTATAGAAACCATTTGGGCTAGTTTGGGCCCCTGCTGTGTTTGTCTAGGGAACGATGCACAGGCAAAGCAATTCATTTCATCTAAATTTACCTACCAAAAGTTAGGCATCTAGTAGTAAGCCAGTTGTTTAGGCTTCTCTGGTCAATGCTGCCAAAGGAGCACCTCTGAGGGCAATTTGTCCACGTTATAGGAATGAATCAGCCCCTGAAGGTGCCTGACTCTTTGACCAGGAGGAGTCTAAATGACTAATGAGATTAGACACCTAAGGACTGATTCAGGTGTCTAAAGATAGGTGTCCAGTTCCATTTCAGACACAATATCATATGTAAGGTGTATGTAATGAGACAGGAGATGCGATTAACTCTGGGAGATCCACGCCTTACAGAAGAGATGCATGCCTCCCTTCTGGCCACTAGGAGAGGGATACTGTGGGAAATTTAAAATGTAGCTAGGTGTTTGTTTAGGCACATAAATCCTAATGGTTAGAAAGGTTTGAGGTTTCTAACCTAATGGTTAGAAACCTCAAATTTTGGTAGGTGTATCACTGACTTTGTTTTACTGGCTTTCATAACCTTAGGAGCTGGAGTGACATGGGTGAAATCCAGCCCTTTCCTACTGCTGTTTAAAAAGAACTCATGGAGTTTGTGGGGCTTTGGGGAGGCAACTTCCATGGACATAATCTTCTACGGACAACTGGATTTGCTGACAAAGCTTTCTGTTTAGCTATTTTCATCAAAGCCTTATATCACTTCTGATGTCCGGATGCTCCCCAGTGTAATTGGGGATAAGGTAGGGCTGGTTGCTTCAATCCCAGGGTGCTGGTATATGTGTACTCACAAGGTGTTCCCAGAATGAATTGTATCCTGTGCTTGTGTTGATACTGGCTGAGAACAACATAATCCCACTGGCAGGTTGGGGCATCCCACTGTAGTCAGAGGGGCATGCACAGGGAGATGCTCCTGAGTAGGGACAGGAGTATACCACTGCACAGCAATCACCCTGAATTACTCCATGGAGAAATATGGTAAGACTTGGAGCTAGCAAGTATGTCAGAATTGAGCCTATAGGCATTAGTTGCAGTAAAACACCGAGATATTTGGCTGGAAGCCAAATAGTCCAGATCAGCTGCAGTGGCTCACCTGAGGTTTCCCTGCTTCCCTGGTCATGTTGCTTTACAGCAGTTGAGAATCTAGCTCATGGTCTCTGAAGCAACCAGCAGCAAAGAAACAGGTAGAAAATAGACCCTTCAGCAACACCTGTAGCAAGCAACAAGTACGTTCTCAAAGTTACATAGCAGCTTAATTAAAGGAGTAGAGGCCTGCCAGACTTAATTTATTTTTAAAAGCCCCATCAAATTTAATTTGTGAGTGCAGTTCCTCCATCTGCTTTCAGGCATTATCTCTGGAGTTCAGGAGAAAAACATATGTCTTGTGGTTAATAAGAATTTGTTTTAATGGATCATATGACTGGGTGATTAATAACTGCTCTACTCTGATTGTTCTTGTTATAACGATAATATGCAGCCCTGCTGCCCAGCCCCAACCTATTGTCGTGAAAAGAGATCATAAAATGGGAGATGAAAAATTCCTCTGGTTGAGATGAAAGCAAATGGATCAAGAGGCTGGCTGCACGGAGCTGCGCAGAGAAATCAGCTTCCTATGGTTCTTATTATTTCTCTTTTGGGATTATGTATCAGATCATCAAATGTGCACAAAGCAGGGCACTTAAGTCTGTATTTAGGCACGTAACTTGATCTGATGTCTGGCTGCCAAAGGCACTGTGTTGGCATTCAGGAGGTCCTGAGTAAAACCCTGCTTTCCATAGACTCCTTCTGTAACCTTGAGCAACTCCCCAAAACCTCTCCAGAAATAGCATCCACACAGAAATATTCCCAGTGCAGATCAGACTCTGACCTCACCAGATTTTCTCTTTCACTAGCTTGCTTCTAGTTTTAACTTCGTGTCACTTCTTCCAAGCAAAACCTCAGCGTCTCAGTAGAGTTGCACCATATTTCCACGACTTCAAATGAGATGAGAACGTGACCCTTCTGTTGAATGACCAACTGGTGCTTTCATTTCATGCAAGAACCAAATCCAGAGCGATTCATCATATTTGCTTTCATGATACACTGGCTGGGTATTAGAAATGTTGGGAGCTTTGTTGTTTGGCAGATATTCAAACCAGTTACTTCAGAGGAAATTCCACTTATTAAAAGAGTCCAGTGATTAGGTTATCATCATCTCTACTTCTCATTTTCTCTGTTCACAATGAAAGCTTGAAAGAGAGAAATTTATTTGGTTGTTTTTAAAGGCATGAGTTGAAATGTGCTCCCAGGCAGGAAATAAAGAGACATTATTACTTCATAGCCCCCCGGGGGAGATGGCAGGCGGTCAGGCATGTGGTCCCAGGAGTCATAAAGCAACACAAACCGGAACAGGTAACTGGTGCCATTTTGGCTTTGATTTGCTTTTCCAGCGTTAACCTCATGTTAACCTTCAGAGCAAGAGGTCAGGGAAAGGTTGCAGCCTCAGATGCTGGAAGAAGGAACTCTGCCCGCCTGAAAAGCACTGTCCTCACAAAGCCTATGAAGTTATCCACAAATAATAATAAAAAAAAGAAATTACTCCTGAATAACGTTTCTATTTCAGCTGAAAAGTCTCAGGCAATTTATGTGCAGAAGGAAAAAGCAAGAGGTACTTCAAAGCAGGGAATAAAATCAATGTCCCCCCAAAAGCAGAGGGGAAAACTATGGGTTTTTGTGTTTTGTTTTTTTCTTTAGAGCATTCACCACGCCGTTCCTCCCTCCATATGCATGCGCTTGTGCAATGCCCAGGCACTGGTGTTAGCACAGAAGACCCGATCTTCTGCCCAGGCAGGAGGCCTGTTCATCGAAAACCTTGTTGTTTTACTGTTCTGCAGCAATGACTGCAGTCAGAATTTGAGACTTAACTGCTCTCTGTGCTGAAACCTGGAAGCAGCAGGCATGCTTCCTTGGGATACAGGGTAGCTAACCAGGGCTTTGCTTCCTTGGTGCAGCCTTTCTGGGTACTGGGTGAACTGGCCTCTAATAACTCCCTTCTAGCTCCTACTGCATCTGTCCCTAAAGCTTCCTTTCTTACTGAGCTACAGGAGAATGTGGGCACTGGGAATGAAGTGTAAAAGCTCTGATGTGGGCAAGAAGCCTTTGTACAGCAACATAAAAATAGCATTGATTGCACAATTGCACCCATAAAAATGGAAAGAGAGGGAAAATCATAGAGTGCACGCAGAATTTTTTATTGGCGGTTTTGTTATTTCCATAAGGGACAGACAGATGGGGCCAATTTGATCAAACTAGGAAGTTCTCTGCCAAGCTGCATTCATTCGTCTGCTCTGAAATATTAGGTGGCATATGGCAACTGGTATTTTCTGATGTATTCCTGCAATGGCATGATGATGACAGTGTAACAAAATGGGCAAAGTGGTGGAGATGGGAAAGGCATTGCTGAAGGTGGCTCCTGGCTAGTGCTGGGGGACGGAAAGGGGGATGCAGGCTGTATGGTGTCCTCTGCTATCTGGATGTGTAATGTGTTACCTTAGGTGCTGTGCAAGAGTGGCTGTTTTGCACTGGTGAGTCTTCTGCAAGGATGAAGCTAATACTGATGTATACAAGATGTATTTATTATTTTCCTACAGCTTATTTGGAACCTTAAACATGAATGTGAGCAACTAAAATATTTGTCCTCCCTTTCAAGGGGGTGGGGGCAGAGGAAGGGAAGATTTTTTTTTTTGGTAGAACAACTTTTTAATGTTAAAAAAAAAAATCTTCTAGACCTATAGTGAAAAGTCCTGCTGGACAAAGGTCTCTGGAGCATGGAGATGGTGTGGAGATTACTTTGGGCTTTCCTTTCATTTGGGGCTGTTTGTTGTATCTATTGCCTCAAACTCTTCATGGACTTAGAGATCATATCTGTTATTTAATATTCCTGCCTTATCACTGAGTTCTTATCAGCAAAGATGGGATTCATATGCTGGAAGTGTTTATATGCGAGTCTATCACCAGGAGCCTTGTTTTTAGTAGTCATGTCTATAGTGCACCTCTTCTCACCTGGATGTCGGTGAATCCCTCACTCAGCAATGATTTCACAGCCCTGTACCTTGATTATCTCCCTTTTCAAGGTAGATACAGTCATGTGCATCCTCTCAATTCCCTTTGAGATCCAGTGTCACACAATGCAGTAAGCATGGAAAGTAGGTCTGTTTGGGAAATGTAATTTATTTTAAGTGAAATAATTAAACTTATCATCTTCTTTTATATATCCCATGGAAGTCAGGTTTCACTTTCATTTGAAGTTTTGTTTAGACTTCTTTTTTGTTCTTGGTTAGTTTTTAATTTTATTTTCCACTTGCAAAAATGAGAGAAGTTATGAAAGGAAAAATATAGGGGAAATGGTTCTGTGGATTTTTCTTCCAAACTTTGAAAGAGAAGAAAAGAAAACTTTAGAGAGGAAGAAAAAGAAGGGAGAAAGAAAGGAATGGAAAGCCAGAGTCCTTCCAAATTTGGAGAACAAAACCAAAATGACACCTTTCAAAAGGAACATTTATCATTTTGTTTCATTTTGAAAGCTTTCATTAAAAAAAGAATTCAACCAAATCAACTATGTTTGTGGAAAATCCTGGGTTCCCTTGGAAACCTGCGTTATTTTTCATGGCTAGAACTTTATGAAGAGAATTGTAACCACGTCGTAGCTGTTCCACTGCCTGAGATTTATGAAGCATGTTAATCAATCACCTCGTCCTGCAGGTGCGGAATTTTATAAATAGCAATTACGAGGAGATGGCGTGATGCCAATCTTAATCCCTCTCTCTCCCCCACATCCTGAAGTCAGCATCTTCAGAAAGCCCTCTGTGCTTACTAAGGCTCCACAAATCATTACATCTGGATTTTTTGATCCATTTCCCAGGCAGCATCCCTTGTGCCTTCACACTATCATCTCTTTCATGTGGTCCTCTAAGTGCTCTGTTTGGGTCCCTTTGAGATTTTTGCCTGCCATGGCACTGGGAGAACTCAATGGTTGTCCATGGCTGGGCTACAGAGCTTCCCTGAGCACCACTGTCACTTTAAACGGGTCAATAAATCACTCTTCTCACCTTCACAAAAGGTTATGACACTGGAAAAAGGAAAAAATGACATTTTTATAATGAAAAATCCTTAGCCTGTTTATCTTTTTTTTTTTTTTAATTAATGATGCTTCTGAATGGGAGCAGGTTCTTCTCTCCAAGGTATTGCTCTGTAGGGTGGACTTCTTTCAGAGTGAAGCTTTGAAGAGAAGTTTTGGTGAGAGCCCTTGCTTTTGTCCTCACCCCTTGAGCAACCATTGTGTTTCCCCACCCCTCCCTTGACATTTGCCTTGTTCACACACTGTAACTTGCTACAAACCACCCTGGAACAAAAGCCCATCTTTGACCCTACGCTGTGCTTCATACAGCATGGACAAAGCGTCTCCTGGAGCATGGTTGTTGGCATGCCCACTAATGTTTTCTACCAATAGTGAGATCCCTGTGAAACTTGGGATTCTATGTGTGCCAAGTACACCTTGGTCCTCCCCTTTGCTGTCTGGGGGTCACCTGAGCAGCCATATGTGCTTCTGGTTCAGGGCTTCTTGTGCCATTCTCCAAAGGCAGATTTTGGCATCAGCTTCACTGGTGGAAGAGAAAGGAGCAGAACTGTCAAGGTCATGGACTTATGTCACTTGTTAATGTAGCAACTTCTTTGGGTTTTTAATAACAAGGAGTATATATGCCCCCCCAGGGAACCCCAGCTCTGCTGTTCTCTTTGCTCTGCAGAATTGTCCAAATAAGGTAGAAAGGAGCCTGATTCCAAGTGATATTATCCCCTGGAAGATCGGTATGCCATAAAATAATTAGCTGTCAAGAGAAGTGGCTCATGCTGCCTGCCCCCTGTCACCAAATGAAGTTCGGTGGGCTCAGATCTGATGCAGAATCACCAGGGGAAGGGGGTAGCTGTCCCCAGATTAGATATGGCAAGCTTATATGACACAAGAATTTATTACTTAGTCCAGCTTACAGGAGGTCAGAAAGAAAATAACCCTCTTTGCTTTGTGAAACAGACAGAGAGTTTGAGTGTAACCCAGGGGTGTTAAGTCTTAATAAATTCTGTTGGCGACTTGTGTGATGGACAGATTTATCTCCATCATGCTATTTTGTTGCTTCCAGATGAATCCTAAGCAGCACCGACCCAAAACTTTCCTTCCTTTATACACATCAGTAACTTAACACAACCTCTTCTCCGTATCATCTGGCAGCAGTAGGAGCCTAGGCCATGGTTTTACTGGGGAAATGGTATTTTCTTCAAGGTGGAATATTATGGGCAGATTGGATAAATATCTTGCATTTCCTTGCATTGTCTGGCAACACGCATCAAGCAGTTTCCAGCTCACTCCTCAAAGCTTTTACAACATTGAGAGGCTTCCATAAACTTCAAGCAGCCAGGAAGATATTAGAGGAATGTCTTAAAAAGGAGAAGGAAAAAAGAGGGAGGGGGAGCAAAAGCCAGCTCATAAGAAAGTATCAGAGGGTATATGAGGAATAACGGGAAAGTGATTCCATTGGGATGTGGGAGACTCAACTTCTCCCCGTTACACAGGAGGCTCCTTGATTAGCTAAAAGTGCCTTATGCCTTGGTTTCCCCTTTCTAAAGCAAAATTAATAGCACTTTGCAGGGAAATAATAAGCATGTAGCTAGTGGGCTCTCTGAGCAGGGGAGATGGAAGGGAGAGGGGCCTATTGGATCACCTGCAACAGCACCCAGTGGGGCAGCTGGCACAGTGTCCAGATGAAGAGGATTAAACGGCCTCACCAACCAGCCTCATCTCTCAGGTTTTCCTGTGGCAGGGAGCCTGCTGGCTTCTGCTCTGCACTGAGCTGGAGAAATTTCATTTTACTCAGGATGGAGAAACCTGTTCTGCCACTGGGAATCTCAGTGGGGTGAATGGTGCAGGAAGAGAGAGATGTGTTGGGCAGAAAGATGTTGGGAATTTCAGCCCTGGCTGACCTATTCCTCAGGGAAGGGGTTGAGACCCTTCATGTACTTTGTGTTGGTTTCTTCCTACAGAAAGAAGGTAATTTTGGCCAAAATGCCCTGCCCTGGAGGGTTAAGTAGGGAACAGGCCAAAAGCAGGGATGCAGGGTTGGTGGATCACACGTGGACTGGGTAAGGCCTCTAGCCCCTGAAATGGGAGGAATGGCCAAAGCCAGAAGATTCACCTCCATTAGCAAGTCTTTAATGAGTATGCCCATCTCTGTACGTGGCCTGAGTGCCAGTGCGGGGCCAGGGTAACCTGGGGGGTTGCAGTGGACAGGGAATGTGTGTGTGTGGGTGGTTTGTGCCTTTTGAACCACGGTCTCATTCCTGATGTCCTTGGGTTGCTGTTTCTACCCTCTGCACCCATCCCAGCAATCTGTAGCTGCAGGACAAGATCTGCATGCTTGGAAATGGAATGGAGGGTGGGTAGCAGTGCTGCTGGAATGCCCCACCGTGAGCGGATGCTGCTGAGGAGAGGGCTGCCTGGCTGGTGAGCGGGCACCGTGTGAGCACCCAGCTCTCATGGGCAAACTTAGCTAGAAATGTACGGTGTGTGGGCTCTTGCCTGGTGGCTTCTGTTTCAGCATATGGGATTTCTTAATAACAGCGAATATCCCCCAGTGGTTTCCGCCTCTCTTATTCCTTCTAATTAAATAAATACCAACACATTTGGAAGAAACTGTGTAGTCATATCACATTAGCCACAAGAAGACAGATTTTTCTTTTTTTGCCTTTCAAGGATCTCAGAATATCTTACAACTATTAATTAATCCAACCTACTGACAATTCTGCCAGGATATATGATAACGATCAGTTATGGACGGGGAAATTGAGTCATATAGATCTGAAAGGACTGGTTCAGCACATTGTGCAGCAGGGCTGGAAATAGAAAGCAGAACGCTTGCCTCACTGTTTCCTGCTCTAACCACGGTCTGGCTGCCTTCTCTTCACAAAGTAGTGTGCAAGTTGGTGGAAAAGTTTTTGCTAAGCAAAGATATCTCAGTTGCTAGCTTCCAAAGGCTTGTTGCAAACACAGATTGATGGGGCGGGGAACGTACTTTAAACATTATGGCAAACACCTTAGTTGTGTCCCTTTCAAGTGAAAGCTTGAAGTAAGGGAATTTGACTGATGTGTGCTTTTATCAAAGCTATTCCCTATTATGTTAGGCACAGTAGCCTACGGAAGTTAAGAAGTTAATGGGGGAAGCAGGCTTTAAACAGAAAGATCAAATGCATCAGATAATAGCCAAAGGGATAAAAACGATACAGCACCTGAGAGTGGCAATAAATGTAAAATGCTTATCTCTCATTTCAGATGTATGATTAACTGCTTCTAAATATACTGGGGACTCTACAATAAAGGGGAAGATGTGGATGAGCTATAATGTGGTCAAAATGTTTCAGGAACTCTGACCAAAGAACCTGTAAAAGTCTTCTGGGCTCCTAGCCCCCAAGGGTATGTTCTGTTCCTACGAGGGCAAACATAAAGGTTCGGGGTTTTATAAATAATTTTTTACTGGGGAAAAAAAATCAGGTAAACAGCTGAGGTACAGAAAAGCACTGTAGGAAAAGTTATTGGATTGATGAGTATGGAATATGGGGAGTAGTGCAACAGTAAAATTCTGTTTGATGTTCCAGAAGGGAAATGGGTTTTGTTTCCTTTCTTTCCATTACTGAAAATGGCTTTTGTAGAGTTAAGATCAGGGAGATTTTTCCAATCTTGTGTCTCCAAAGAACTCTTACCTATTTTGCTAATACCTTTGCAAATGTTACTTTGCACGGGAATGCTCTCCCACTTATTGCTAGAATATTTGGTTTCTCTAGATGCAAAACATGTTTTGGAAATATTTCCAAATCAGCACTTCAGCCCATTGCAGAGAAAGACTTTGATGCTTGAGTTTCTACTAGCAGCAATCCTTTGCCCCACTGGAATATTTTGCATCCCAGGACACCAGAGAGTCTTGCAAAAACAATTAATTCAGGCTTTTGACGTAGCTCAAAAGCCTTATTTCATGCAAAAGAGCAAGAGCCCAGAGGGTTTGGTCTTCTGCCTCCCTGTGTGCATTGTCCCTGACATAAGGCAAGCTGTCAGGACCAAGACTCAGCAGCTAGAACAGTGTGCTCACCAGCAGGGTATGCCCACAGTATTCACACCAAACAGGGGCAGCTCACTGCAAGCTTGTCTATATTACTGTGTTGGTTTTGTCCAAGCGCTGGGTCTATGACCAGAGCAGGCTGTTCATCCAGACCTGAAGGTCCTGGGGAAGACCTGTTGTACCATTCCCCAGAGGAGCATGGAGCCATCTCAGCTACAGAGCTGAGCACCGCTGTGTGTTCGGAGGTCCCAGCTTGCCCTGTGAGCTGGACCGATTGTGGACAAGTAGTGGAGAACCAGCCTGGGAGAGGTTGGAAGGGAGTGGTCAGAAATCAGAGAGTTTTCTTTATTGTCCAGTGTGGATTTCCAAGGGCAGTTCTTCAAGTTGCTGGGGGGTGGCATCCTACTTCAACCCTTAAGATCAAAGTCTTTTGAATGCTTTGGGCTTCAGCCTTAGATCGATTTACATCTCTCCTATAGTGCAAGATAGCTTCAGGAAAGTACAACTTAATCCTCTTTAAAGGCCATTTTGTGGTGCCACAATTGTGCAAAGAAGTCTTGAATCTGCTAGTAATTTGGAAAGCAGCTGTCAGCAAACCCTGAGACCTGTTTCTGCATGCCCACCCATGCTCTGTGCAGCTCTGAGCTCCATGCCACAAGCAGGTGGGCATGCAAACCCCTGGTGCAAAGACAAGCCCAGATTTGGAAATATTTGAGGTGCTGAGACTGACGGTGCAGTGGGGAGGTGGGATACTGGGAGAATGCCCCCCCTACCCAGGATCAGCTCCTGCTGATCCCTGGTTTATTTTTGCAAAGAAGCAATATGCCCCCATGAAGGAGGTGATGGGGCATAATTTGTCCCAAGGAGTTCAAACCACTGTGGATCATTTATATTATACTTTGGTTTTCTGACAGTAGGATAGATTGCAGGTATGGGGAGGCAGAAGGGTCTGCACAGCTGGAGCTTTTTAGATCAGCTCAACCTTTTTTGAGTGGTTTGGGTTGATTTGATCCTGTTTTGGGATCCTCTTTTTTGTCTCTGTTTTCTAGTCATGTCCTAATAAAAAACCCTAAATTACTGTAATCAAGGCACTGATTAGGTGTGTTAGGAAGAGGTTTGCATCAGAGCTGGGCCAGCCTGGCCTGAATACTCCTAGAAACACTGTGGCTGCTCCTCTTTGCAGCAGGGTAGTATCACTAATTTTACTGTGGATGTGTTGCTCCAGGGGAGGCCTGAATAGGTGTTAATGAATGCTAAAGAAATGAAATGATACATGATAGCTGTAATGGCTGGAAGAGTGGGAAGCTATTAGGGGCTGCTGAGATAGTAATGATATGGTGAGATGGATTAGATGGAGATGTAAAAATAGGGTAAACTGGAAATTCAGATTCACTACAGGAATCCCAGTTTACAACTCTGGTCTTCACTCCCATGGCCCATTTTATATTGCCAGCACTGTGAATTAGGGTGAGAAATGTGAGTCATGATTTTTTTACCTGATTTTTTTTTCCTCTGACTCTTACAGTCTTAAGTCAGGCTTTTAATACAATCCTCATTTATCTTGTGAAGGCTTAATATATAAAACTCTTCCTGGCAGTCATCAGCAAGCTTTCACATCTGACATCTACTTCAGACAGGTTTACCATTCATCTGCACTGTGGTGTGATAACAGACCTGTTAGCTTTGAAACAAAAATCCCATGAAGGTGCAGGCATCACAGAAATACCCGCATTTGACCATGCAGACATGCATGAGCTTTGGTGCTGAAGCTGCACTGGCAGTCTGCTCCTGCCAGACACCTGATCTGCTCTGCTGCAGCTCTGGGATGTGTTCTGCCATTGCCGCAGTGGGGGATATCAGAGAAAGGAGCAGCAGCAGAGGGCTGGAAACACGATAATTTTGTCTAATGTCCTTGAGGGTATCTCCACTGCAGTGGCTGCAACTCGTGGGGACATACCCATGCTGTCCTGAATGTAGTTCTGTCCTGCGGGTGGTGTCTCCAAGCTGGTACCAAAGCTTGGTTGGGAGGGTCATTGCCGCCTTCACAAGCTGCAGTGTGTAGCTCCTCAGCACCACAGCTCCTGGTTCTTCTCAGGACTGCTTCACAGCAATGGTTGTTACCCAAGAGGCTCATAGGTGGAGTCCAGACAGGTCACTGCAGCTCAGATTAACAACAGAATAAAGCTGTGTGTTAGGCTAGACCTTTCCCTGATGCTTTCTTCTCTGTGACAGCAGCCAGGATCAGGAGTCCTTTACACCAGGAAAAAGCCTTACCCAAAGCTTAAGAATCATCCTTTCTCCTTTTTTTTTTTCTCCCCTCCTTTTTTTCCCTGAAAGAAGACTTCATGCTAGGGAGCTGTTTGTCTAACCTGAGAGCAAAGAAGCTGGTCTCTGCCTAAGTCTCAGGAAACAGTGATCTGTGACAGCTGGGATGGCCAGGGTTTGCTGTACCTGCGCTGAGGACTGTTGGCCAGGCAGCAGCCTTTCCTTGCGCGGTCCTCAAGCCCTCCCAGACGTGTGGCAGGCAGGTCAGTCCCCTGATGTCCAGGGACAGAGACTGGTGCTAAATGGTCACATCCTTCCCCTGGGAGGCTGTGTGGGCTGTGTTGCTGGTGGTGGGGATGTCCACAACCTGCCTGGGAGGAGCAGGCATGGAGGGCCGGTGCTGGGTAGGGAGCTCTGAAAAGAACATGGCTCTGATCAGCAGGAATTTCCTAGGATAGGAGATACCTCTGGGACAACCACATCTTTCCAGAGACCCAAAGGTATGGTGCAGCAGCTGCTGTCAGGGAATGCAGGAGAGTCATAGGGGCACTGCTGTGGCTTAGACCCAGCCTGCCACCCTGGCCATGCCCTCACTTACCAAGTGGTCTGGGCCATCTCATCTCCCTCTCAATTTCTCTAAGTCCAAGAGTGGCCAGTTGATATCAGAGAGCTCTGGGGCTTGCGTTGTGTATTCAGCTCTGCTCTGACACAGTCTGTGTATCTCAACGGTGGGGCACAGGGTGCTCCCTAGCTCTGGGATCTGTGTACTGGCTCCTGCCTATGTGCTGGACAACTTGCTGTGGGACCGGAGGGACCTGCCTAGACTGTTCTGATGAAGAAACCAGGAGCAAAGTGAGCAGTGTCTGGACAAAGCTTATAGGCGTTTCGGGGTAGAAAATGGGCAGTTCTCAGATAAAATGGACAAAGAGGTATCTAAGGTAGGAATTGGACTTAAGATGAAAGGGAAGCCAGGGAGTACAAAACCTCAGGGTGCCAGGGCTAGCAGACTATAAATCTCCCAAAGCTGTGTCAGGCACTGGAGAGAAAGCTGAAAGGTCCTAAGTCTGTGGTTATACACAACAGAGATGCAGCTGGTACAATTGGTCTCCTGCCCTTTGTGAATCTTTAGACGAAGCCTCTGAGTAAATGAGGAAAAGTAAGGAAAGGTCTTTGAGGCCCTTTCTTTCCTTCAACCCATTGGGCTCTTCATCTGGAGTAAAAGAGAAACAGTCCCAGCCCCAGCCATCTCTGCCTCAGATCCAGATTTGCTTCTTCCCCATTTTAAAGTAGTCAATGTAACTTATAACACTGTGCTGCCCTGAACTTGTTCTTTCAGCTTGGTTTACACAAAGCTGGCTGTCTCACAGCCTCACTCAACATAATCTTGTCTTGAATACCTCAAATGCTAAAGAATAACATTAATGTTATTAATATTTAAAATATTATTTAAAATAATATAAACAGATATGGTTGTTTGACCCTGGTTGGACGCCAGGTGCCCACCAAAGCCACTCTATCACTCCCCCTCCTCAGGAGGACAGGGGAGAGAAAATATAATGAAAGGCTCATGGGTTGAGAGACGGCGAGCG
>VZTV01002869.1:62150-73170 GCA_013400875.1 Anhinga rufa
ATGGGCTGCAGGTGGATATCTGCTCCACCGTGGACCTCCCTGGGCTGCAGGGGGACAGCCTGCCTCACCATGGTCTTTACCACATGCTGCAGAGGAATCTCTGCTCCGGTACCTGGAGCACCTCCTCCCCCTCCTTCTTCACTGACCCTGGTGTCTGCAGGGTTGTTTCTCTCATATTCTCACTCCTATCTCTGGCTGCCATTGAGCAGGGTTTTTTTCCCCCTTCTTAAATATGTTATCCCAGAGGCGCTAGCACCGTTGCTGATGGGCTCAGCCTTGGCCAGCGGCAGGTCTGTCAGTCTTGGAGCTGGCTGGCCTTGGCTCTGACAGACACGGGAAGTTTCTAGTAGCTCCTCACAGAAGCCACCCCTGTAGCCCCCCTGCTACCCAAACCTTACCGTGAAAACACAATACAACAGATGTGGACTTCTTTCACTTATCCAGGATAAGAGGGAAATAGATTTTCCCCAATTCCCTATGTTTTGAAGACTTTAAGTTCTAGTTCCAACTTTAAAAAGTATATGAGAGGAGGAGGAGTACTGTTGTAGTTGGGAGTATCTAAGGAGGTCTAGAGGTAAGGCTTCTATCTGTCTGGAGACTAACGGATATAGCTGGGAAAAACAGTCACAAACTGTTTTCAGTGGGAGGAGATAAGGAGCTGCTGGAATCTGCCATACTGTGACTGTTTGATTTCTACTGTGATCATAACTAGGAGACCCAGGCATCGACCTGGGCTCTGTTCTGATAGATGTTGTGCAAGCAGATCAGAAAGATCTTTCTGCACCAAGAATACCTACAATCTAAGCCAGGGGACGAGGGTAGGTTAAGATCGACTGGAGGAGCACACAGATGCAGTGACACAGATCCATAGGGACACCAGATAGGTGTGGGACACTGCACTGAGAGACATCTCTTCAGTCCAAAACCTCCAGGGTGCTGGGATTTTTCCGTTCATCATATACCAGCAGCACCTCAGCCCTCTGTTAGGAGCTGTGTGCTAGCTGAGAGGTTTGTGATGGACCCGAGCTGGATCTGCAGACACTGGCTTCACTGAGGGTCTCCGGTCCCTGTCCTGGCTTTTGTCAAACAAGCTTTGCTGCCCGATCTCCTGGTGATTCAGGTCCTCTAGCTCCACCTCTGTCACCATCTTAGCATGTCCCTCACCAAGTCTTGCAAACCATCCCTTCTTCATCACTACTGTTCCTCCTTGTGGCAGCCTGTGCCAGCGCTGCCAAAGACCATGGAGGCAGGGACCTGTGGGGCCAGAGGGGACCAGCAGGTCTGTCCCCCTGCTCCAGGGTGGGGCCAGGCCTCATGTCTGGCTGGTGATCACCCTACCTTTTTCTTGAACACCTCTTTTGAAAGGGTTTTCACATTGTCCTCATGTGTCTGCCCAGTCCAGGATCACAACAGCTAGTCTCCCTTCTTTCATTAAAACAGTGCTAGCACCAGCCTGGTGTTTTCTCAGTGCCCTCTCCTAATGGGTCCTTAGGTCTCTACTCCTCCAGAAAAAGAACATCAGCTGCCAGAACCTATTTTGGCCATGGCACCTTCATATCCCTACAGAGTCTGAGTGCCTCCATTGTCAGAAGGTTTTACCCTTACTTGGGTCTGTTTTCTAGAAGGGAAAAGAAGGCAGGAGGTGGTTAACTGAGACAGTCTCAAAAGTATCAAAAAAACCGTGTAGACACTCAAATCATGTAAATGTTTTGGACAGAGTCATGGTTCTTCAATGTCTGAAGGAAGGAAAAATGTAACCTCACGTGACTCAAAAACCATGTGAGCTGGTCAAGTGTCCCGGCATTAACCCATCTCTTCTGCCTGCTCCTGTCTCAGTGGGTGGTGGTAAATCAGCCATGTTGTTGTCCAGGCTGCAGGACCCCCCCCATATCTAAGCAGCCACCCCAAAGGATGCTTTCAGTAGGCTCAGTTCTCCTCCTATCCCTCCTTTCCACTCACAGTGGTCATCTGCTCTTCTCTTGCTTTCTGCTACTTCTTAAACGACCCAGTGTTGCCTGTGAATAAAACCAGATAGTCCAAGCAAGGCAGAAAAAGTAGCAATCAATTAAAAGCCCAACAAAGTGCCTTTGTGCCTCACTTTGCAGTCGTAATGAATGGCTGTCTTGTCAGAAAGGTTTCTACTGTATTAAGAAAGCATTCTACCTTAGCCCGTTGTGATCCTGCTTGCAAAAGTCTCATTACTGTGCCAGCAATAATAGTGTCTAATTAAGCAGAATAAAGAGAGATGAAGCGTAATGGTTACAGGATAGAGAAGTTATTCGTCAGATGGAGGTAATAAATTACTGAGTCCTGCATCCTGGTATGCTGGAAAAGATGGAGTCAAAGAGAGCCAACACTGGAAACTTGTTTTTCTTTTTGATAAATTGACCAGCTTGGGTTGGTATTTATTTGTGCATTGCCTCAATGGATTTTTTTTTTTAACTCCTCTTAATGAATAGAGCAAAACCTTGGACGTTGGTGGTGGCAGAGTAAAGATGAGATCAATTGGTCATTATAAGGGGCAGAAATGCATATCGCTGCACAGCCAGGGAACAGGGATGGTCTGGAGGGAGCTCCTCTACCTGGCACCGTGCCCCGGGAGGCTTGGTTTCATGCTTTAGCTCCGACATTATTGCAGCTGCAGAAAATGAACAATTCCTGACAAAATGAGGTGGTTGGAACTGTTCTGAGATAAAAACCTGCCTGTCATTCTGTTGCATGAACCTATATTCCAATTTTATCTGCCGAGCACGATTCTCTTTTATCCGGTTTCCTGTTTGAAGGGATTTGAGCAGAATAGATAATCCTAACTTTGAACATAAATCACTGGGCTGTGTGGCTGATAGATGCTTTGCACTTTCTTATGATAATGGCTGATTGGAGGCTGGGAGGGAAAATGCCAGGGGCTTATCTCTGCGGAGCAGCATTCGGAGGGTGTGCGGATGGCTGAGGGAAGGGGAGGCAGCAGCACGAGGTGGGGCTGTTTTGTGTTTATTTATCTGTTTGTTTATTTTGAACATCTGAACTCGAGCAAAGATACTCTGGGATGTTGCTGGGAACTTTGGGAGACAGGTTGTGCAAAGGCACCACGTTACAAGGTGAGGGCGGGTGTCCCCTGCGGACGTCTGAGATAAACTCAGTGTGGGGCTGAGCTCCAGATGATTCAGTCAGAGCCTGATATTCCCCCCTAAAGGGGCTTGGGGATGCCAAAGAGACATCAAATAGAGTCCATGGATTGTTACTACTTTACAAAGAATAGTTAAAAAACAAAACAAAACAAAAAACCAGCTCTTTTTTGTTGTTGTTTTTACCCACAGTATAGATGACAGCTCAGAAAGTGCACTCTTCCTTTTGAAGATGCAAATCCCAAGAAAGGTCATGTTTCATTTTGGTTTTGAATGTTTCTTATTTTTAAAAGATTTATTTTACTCCCATTAGCTTAAATTTCAAAGTAATTTAAAACCAGAAAACTGGATTCTTTTTTTGCTTATAACTTCTGTCTCTTTTTAAATAAAGCAAGAAAACAAAACACCAACCAAAAAAACCCAACCCAACAAAAACCTCAACATAAAAACAGATGCTTTCCCAGGAAAACTTATTTTTTGATGAAACAGATTAATTGGCATTTTCTAATCAAATCTTCAAAAAAACTTCCAGGCAGTTTTACTGAAGCATTGAAATACCCTTTTTAAAAGTAAGCTTTCTTAATGTCACCCGGTGAAAGTCTTCTTTCTCCAGTGACTACAAATGGTGCCCTGACAACTGCTTTGGATTAAATGTCTGGGGTTTTGCCTGTGAATAGGTGAGTATTTTGGTTCAGAGGAGGAGTGCAGTTTTGAAGCACATCCCCAGCTTGTCTCCAGGTGTGCTCCAGACACTCTTCATCCCCTGATGGAGATGTAATGGTCCAAATCAAAGACTGATTTTCCCAGCAGCTCTGAACCATAAGCATGGTCAGGATGTTTATTCTGGGGGACCAGACTAAACCTCATGTAAAATCAATCTCCCCCAAGATGCATATAGGGTAGATGGTCCAGTGTCAGTACCAGGTGGGCAGATGCTCCACTCTGCCCCATTATACCATATTATTTGTCAATACAGAGGCAGCTTTAGTTATCAAAAGTTGTGTCAGTTGAATATCATCTTGTGTGCTTCAGCCCTGTTTGAGAACAAGTAGCAGACTCTGAATTGCTGAGATGGTTTGAAGACGCTTCTTCATATGATTTATCCTTGCCACAGCTTTTGTTCTGACACCAACAGCTTCTGGAGGCCCCTGTGCCCACCCTTGGGCAGATGTGGTCTCTGCCTGAAGCAGATGGCTATCATAAGGGGTCTGTGGGAGATGGCAGACAGTGTGATGTAGACAGTGGGACTCTGGCTACCAGGGACCAGCTTGTGAGGGTCCTGAATGAGAAGGGTGACTGCTGTTGTGTGATTGCCTTGCCAGAAATGCACACGGATGCTTAGTATGATGTAAAGAGTATATAGCTGCCCCAATGCACAATGGAGTCAGTTTTCTCTAAATTATTTTTGTCTTGGAGGCTGATCATAAAGGCCACATAGAGGCCAAACATGGGAAGTGTCAGTGTTTCCTCTGAGGATGTGAGGACTGTGTCCATAACACAAAACTGAAGTGTGAAGGAGGAGGTGCTTTGGGCACAGCAAGGAGTTGGAGCTCCAGACCATTAAGAATTGGTACAAGTCCACCAGTGTGAGGGAAGGGGAGGAGGGATCCAGGGTTATGCCTCAGCCTAAGGGGGTGAAGATGTAAGGTTTAGCCTTGGTGCCTCTCTTCCAGCTTGCCAAGGGGTCTCCAGGAGGCATTGTGCCTCTGACAGAGATCAAGATTAATTTAGAGCTTTGACCCTTGTATCTGGTCTGCTATAAGCCATTCCTCATTGAGGTATTTTATAGAGTCAAAATTCACAGCATTACTCTCTGTTTCTACCAATTTCATGTCTATGGGGAGCACCTCAAGGGCAATAGACCCTAGGGATGTGCATCCTGCCCCTGCACCCAGCAGACAGCCCGAAGAATTGGATCGGTGTCTAAGGAGACAAGGCAGACAATGGCAGGAAGATGTGCCAGGGGAGGTTTAGGTTGGGTATCAGGAAAAGGTTCTTCACCCAGAGGGTGGTGGAGCGCTGGAACAGGCTCCCCAGGGAGGTAATCACAGCACCAAGCCTGACGATATTCAAGAAGCACTTGGACAAGGCCTTCAGAGACATGGTGTGAATTTTGGGGTTGTCCTGTGCAGGGACAGAGGTTGGACTTGATGGTCCTTGTGGGTCCCTTCCAGCTCAGGACATTCTGTGATTCTATGAAAAGTTAGGAAAAAGCAATATGACTAATGTAATGTTACAGATGGGGAAATGACCTAGACTGAACCTGACTGATATTTAGTCAAGTGCCTCTTGCTTCCTTGGTGCTTGCTAATTATTCTGGTTATTAGCAGTAGCTAGGTCTGGTTAGAAAATCCATCACCTCCACTACCCCTTTTAACACTTTGGGCTCTCATGGTACTTTATGAGAAGTGCATTCCAGCTGCTTCATACTCTCTTTCTTCTTTATAGACCAGGTAGGGTTTGAACTACATCTCCCATATTGCATCACAGTCTTTCAGTGAGGGAAGGCATCACCACCAAAATGCATTTTAAGGCATGACATATGACCACAGAATTAGCCCAAAACATAGGAGATGCCTGAAAGTTTCCTTTTGTCAACCAGTGTAGTAGCATTTCAAAAGAGAAATCTTTGGGCTTTAGGATGAAAAATTAGCCTTATTTTCAGTTCGGAGCATTAAATTTTTTTAAAGAAGGTACTTCAAAAAAACCCCTGCATTTTCTTACTAGATATTTGTTGTTGTCCAGAAGCTCAGTTTTCTGGGAAATAGAACTTTTTTGGATGGTCTTAATTATTCTATTACAGTTTCAAAGTGGGTGACATGAGCATGTACTGGAAAAGGAACAGCTCTCATAAAAGACAATAAGTGATCAAGTCTCCCACAGGAGACAATTTGTGTAATGTAATCTGCTCAAATAACAAGTTCTTTAAACTTGTGAGAAAATTTCTTTTGAGTTTGAACAGGTCAATAACATTTTACCCCATTTGGAGAGGAATAGAAAAGTTAACATTTTTTTTCACCAGCATTTCTGTTATTTAACAGCCTTTTAGAAACCCATTTCCTACGCTATTTTAAGCTGCAGGCACAGTTAGGAGACCACATCTAAGAGTGACGATTTAAGTCTCTAGACAGCTCAGGAGATAAGTCAAAACAAATTTCAGGATGTTCCTCTAAAGAGCTGTTTCCACTTAAGTAAGTCCCATTGGGAGCCTGGTTAAAGAATCACCTAATCCGCTACACATTTTATACATTTAAACAGGTCCATTTGAAAGAAAGTTTGTGAAAATTTCTGTGCAGTGAATACATAATGAACACCATCAGAGGAGGCTGGAAATTGCTGCTGGTTTTCAGCTCTTCACTTTGTTGATGTTGAGAACTTTATGATATCCTGATTTTTGTTTTACTGCCATCTTCCTGGCTACTGCACTGTGCAGCACAACTCCTCCCGTGCTCCCCAAAAATGTAATAAATGCATCAAGGTTGCTTGATGTGTGAAAGATGCTATGCAGAGGGCAAGTTAATGAATAATTTGTGATATGGGAAGAAAGCAAGGGGAGGGAAGACTGGCATGTGAAAAGGAAGGATCAGGTCACTAGGAAGGTGATCTGGAGAAGGAGGAGGAAATATGATCAACCCCTATGGGTTGTTGTAGTGGCTTCTATTAAGGAGATATTAGGTGCAGAGACTTCATCTCCCCTGACTCAGGAAGATGAAAAGCTTCAGCCCACCAGAGCTGGCGTGGGATGCAGGCTGTTGTAGCCCCTGGCCCAAGGTCCTGTTACCTGGGATCCCAGGCCAGCTTTGGTGTAGAGCAGGTATGTCTGCTTTTAGTGTCCAAAAGCAGGCCAATAATTTGAGAGGCTCATAAAGCATAAAGTGACTTCTTGCACATCGGGACCCAAACCCATCCATATCCTGTTTCCAATAGTGACATGCAGATCATTACTAATTCTTTCACCAAGAAAACCCATTCTCGAACACCAGAGGGAAATGCTGGTGCTCACTGGCTTGTAGGCATTGCAAACAACTGGAGAACCAGGACTCTGATGTGAGTCAGGATGCAACACCCGTGTATGTTCATAGACCTGTGGTCTACTGGTGACTACTGAAGGGCAATCTAATAGCAGTCTACAGCTACTGCAGGGGCAGTATTAAGGATGTCAGAGCCAAGCTCTTCACTCAGTAATGGGAGATGGTGTGACAAGGGGTAATGCCAAAAAATTATGCTTCCAAATGTCAGAATGGATATTTGGGGGGAAAGAAACTGATTTGGTAGTGCAGGCTGGAACAGGTACTTAGAGAAGTAGTGGACTATCTACCCTTGAAGATTTGACTCTGACCCCTAAGCTTGGGTACATGAGGCCATGGCTGATCTGCTCTGCTGTTGGCAGTAGTTTTGCTTTGAGTGGGAGGTTGGTCTAGAAACCTTCCAACCAACATTTCTTTAGTTCTGCAATGATAGACTTTCACTGTCTTTGGGGTCAAAGTTTAGAGGTGCAGAATGAATGCTCCCTGGCTTTTATTTTCTTGATCGAGCATTCTCAAAACATTGACATCTCACCAGAGAAATTTTCAGGGACAGCACTCAGCTCCATGATTGCACTCCTCCTCTCTAGCCATCAAATAACTTAAGTTAGCAGCCACAAAAATTTCTTCCATGGAAAGCAACACTGGCTTTTTGGTGTTTCTTATTTTCAAAAATAAGAAAGCAGCTGTTCTCATGTTGGTCAGAGGGATCTGCAGAGTATGGAGGGAAAACTGTTGAGTGAAGTCTGCCAAATTAATGTAATGTCTGGAATATAGGGCCCTGTCTCTGTGTCCTGAAAACTTTCTTTGTTATACTACTTTGTCCTGGATTTCACAAATGGGACACAGGACTTGGGTTTTCCCTGCCTTAACTTCTTAACTTGCACCCTTTTCCCAAGCCCATCAGAGGAAAGCAGTTGTAAGAGCCTTGATGGATTCAGATCTTGATACTAGACTTGGTTTTGACCTTAGATGAATTATGTAGCTTTTCCACCATAGCTGGTTTGTCCCCTAAAGGGAATGATATTTACATGGCTAGCACTTAATGTTGGGGTACTGGTGCACTAGTTGATTTTTTTTTTTTAGTTTTTAAATTTACCTCAATTTTGCAGAGGCAAAAATGGGGTAAATGTTCTGTTGCACTCTGTAATGGCTACTTTGTTCTGCCTTTCACATCCTCTAATAGAATTTGAAGCTGAAGAGCACTGTGGTCCTCTGATTTGACCTTCTTTATAACACACCAGGATCTTTGCTATTGATTCCTGTGTCAGACCTTGACTTGTGGTTAGACTAAAGGAGGTATTTTACACATAATCTATTGAAAGCATTGTAATGCTCGAATGTTAACTCCATCCCATAGCTCTAGTGCAGCAGTCAGATAACTTGCTCTTAAAAAAGGGTTGTGTGTTTACAAGCATCATCTCACATCTAACAGACCAAATGGCTTTCTATCAGCTTCCAACAGTTTCAAGGGAGGTTAAATTTTGTCTTTAGGACTGGTTGTTTTCTCTTGTCCCCTCTCATCAGCTGCAAAATTCCCAATAGTATCCACAGAGGTGGTAAGGTTAGAAATCACCTCATGTGAGTGAACTGAGAAACATGCTCTAAAAGGTTGAGTTTCTTCTCTCATGTCAATGCTTCTGCTCAGGAGACGGCGCTTGCATGCACAAGTGCCCACACCAGGTGTGCAGGTGCTTTCAAGCTTCTTAAGTGAGGTGCTGGGAAAACAGAACAGACTGGAATGTTTCATGGACTTTTGACATCTGTTTTCTTACCAGCCTGGTGGCTAAGAAGAAGAAAAGAAAACATACCCCACCCCATCATGATTTAACAAAGAAAGGAAAAAAAAGTAGCCTTCCCCACCTGGGTTCACCCAGGATTTTGACGCCAGGGTTATACAAGCCTGATCATGTTTCTAAAAGGGAATTATCCCAGATTAGAGTGAAGGCAATGGTGGCGTTTGCCCTTCCTGGTGACATGTGGCCTCACACTCAAATGTCCAGTCCCTCCCATCAGACCGGACAGCTGCTCCGAGCTGTCCTCAGACTGGCTGGCGGCCAGGCAAGAGCCTGTGGGAATGCAGTATGAGGCACCTGCTCCAAACCCCACTGAAACAGCAGGGAAGGGAACAGCTAATATGGGCCTCCTTAATCCTAGGTGCTGCCCTGCCTGTCCCCAATCAGATACCATTACTGGAAAGTAAAACAAAGTGCCACAGAGAGGGGCTGCACCGAAGAGTCCGACTGAAAATTGATATGGCTGCAGATCCCCATCTCTTCACCTGCGGCATTGACTGCAAATGCTGGGGTCAAGGGGGATGCTGGGTACTGAGCTCTGCTTCACAAGTTGCTTTGGGGAGGGATGGTGGACTCAACCCATCTTTGGAGGGTGTGGGAAACAACTGGTCCCTACAAACCAAGGTTTCGCTTTGCCCTGGTGAGAATCCTCTTGCACAGCCCTCACAGGAGGATGTTGGCGTTTCTTTGGTGCAAGTAGGAGAGAACTAATCTCAGAGAAGGCAGGTGTTTAGTGGAAGATCTCAGAAGAAAATCTCCCTGTGCATGAGAGCTGCTTGAAAGCAGGTTTCAAACAAATTCACCTCCATTCAGCTCCTGCCTTGGAGAAGTGCATTAGTGTGGTTGCTTCTTGGGCTCAGCCCGTAAATGCCTAATGGTTAGAGCTCATTCAGGAACTGAGAAGTTGTGGTTTGATGCCTTCCCAGATCGGTGGTACTCTGAGTCCTCTCAGAGTGCCTTAGCACATAGGCCAAGCAGTTCACTGGGGGATAGCAGGATTTTATTTTGGCCTGAACTGGGATGAAAAACTGGAATTTTGTTTGATCAGGCTTTTTATTTTTTTTTTTAAAAAGGCATATTCCTGAGCTGCTGAGTTTTGACAGTATTGTGACATTTCATTTCAGTGTAGGCAAAACATCTAGTTTTTATATAGTTGTTTTTTTAAAAAACAAAATTGGATTTCATTCTTCCTGTGTACTTGGCTTGCTGTGATATCAAAGTCCAGACAAGGCATTCTGAGTTTAGCAGAACAAAATGTTTTGGTGATTTCCCATCAAAAAGTGAAGTGAATTTACAGTCTCACAAAGTGGCTTAATTTAATGAAATTAGCCCTTTCTTAGAAGAAAAAATAATCTCTAGGAAAATCCTCCAAGCAGCCTAGTGAAAGTGGCTGGTACAAAGCCCTGTCACATATTGAAAGCAGACAAAAAATGTGGAGAGCGCTCCATGTGTCGGCAATCTCTTGCTTGGCTGCAGAGATGGCAGTTGTCAGTTGTTACAACAGCAAAGAAAACCGTTTCAGGCAGAGGTCTGGTTGTGCAGCTTGACTGCGTCACTTGGAATGAAAAGGGAACCGTTGTGATACCAATGTGACTGATTGGTCTGTACAACTTCCGAAATCTTTCGCTAAAGAAACATGTTGGCAGTATGGGGCTGGTGTATGAAGAAAAGGTAGCCCGGAGGTTTGGTCACATCATCTTGGGTGATTTGGCACGACATTCTTACTTGCTGTTTTTGTATCATTGGTTACCAAACCTGGACAGAAAGTACATATAAATGGTGTCTTTTTCTCCCCTGTATGATTAAGAGAGCGTTTGCTCTTAAAGGTAGAAGCGGTAATTGACTTCATTTAAAGATTAACTGAATATAATGCCTTCTGAAAAGAAAAAAGTTATTAAGAAAGTTGTCAATCAAAGAGTTGATGCCTTTTTTAATGCAGTATGAAAGTGTTATAATTTTAATACCCCAAAGGCCAAACCAAATTATCAAGCTGAAATTAGAGATTAGTAATTTTCAATTTCTCTCCCATCTCTTACGTTTCATCTTCCACCTTCTGTTGAAAAAAAAAAAAAAA
>VZTV01002870.1:0-24352 GCA_013400875.1 Anhinga rufa
GTTTGTTTGTTTTTTATTATTTTATATATATAAGTGAATGTTATGAAACCTAGGTATTTGGCGATACAAACAATGCTTACAACTAAACAGATACTGTTAGACTTAAAGTACTGGCAACATTTTTTAACTTGGCAACCTTCGAAATACAGTAACTTCAATTTTTTTTTTAGTGAAATACTAAATGCATGGAGGCACATAATTGTGTGTCGTGTGGCATATGTTTAAAGCAGGGTAGCTCATTCGGATCTGAATTTTTACATTTTTATTTAATATCTGAGGGCGTGCCTGGCTTCACAGGTTATTCTGCCCTTGCTCTTGGAGCCTCTTTGGGTCTCTTTTGAACCTGATAAGTAGAATGAAGAAAATCACAATGGGAAAGAATAAGTGAGCGCTTGATTACATGGGAAGGCATATGAATCTGTTACATTGCTCTTCCGTTCTGGGTACATCAGTGTAACTCCCTGTGCTAGTACTTTGTTTAGGAATAAATTACTGTATTGTGAAATAATTGCAGTTAAGCTGCTGGTTTAATGTTTACAATTACAGAAAGCCAAAGCTATCACAATAGCTGTATCAGTATTCAGCTTTAGGTCTGCAGATCTGTTCCCCTGTGTACGGAAAACTTAAACTGTTTTCAGATGCTTTCTTGTCATTAACTTCAAGGGTCAATTTTGGGATGCTGAAAAGAGAAAAAATCTTGAATGATTCAGCCAAACATTCACCAGGTTGGAGGAGGCAGAGGAAGGACACCTAACTGGTCAATTTACAAAACGTTCTCAGTGGCAAATTACTTGGGATTGAGTTATGTTCAGGGATAAAGTCTCTATTGAAATATTCCAGGAAAATATTTTTCTGACTATACCAACCAGGCAAAGTTTTAAAGATTACTTTATGAGAAGGTTATGTATACACTGTGGTTGGTTGGTTTGTTTTGTAGCTTTTTCCTTCTTGCAGCTTTTCGTGCAGAAAGGTTTTGTAGTTCTAGCTTTATAATATAAGGAGTATCCTTGTCCTGGGTAGTTAAAATGTGGCCAAGATACTGTGTCCTCTGAGAGTGTGCTCTTAAAAAGTTCTATCCTAATTGCTGTTGATGTAAACAGGGAGTTGATTTGGGTTCTTCTGTAAATTGTGACTCAAATACTTCAGAATGATTAAAAAAAAGAAAAAAAACCACCAAGCTTCAGCAGTAGAAAAACACACACAGTATGAGGTATAGGGCTGTAATTCAGTGAACTCTTTAGAAAGGGCAGTGGCTTCAATTAGTATCTAATTGCTTTAAAAAAACCTAAGGCGTACACTATAATAAGCCATTAAAATGGGAAAAATCAATATGTGTTGAGGTTGTTCAGCCAGGTCAAGAAATAGAGGTTGCTTATGTAACATTGATCTCTTTCCCACTGTGACAGTACTTTGTAACATGTGTTTCGTTATGTAGCCTCGTTCTGTTTCTCAGTAAAATTTTAGAACTACATAAGGTAAGTACAGGAATCACTTCTTATTTGGACTACAGAAGACACTGCTGCACTTCAACATCCTAAACTCTGCAATTCAGTATGTGGTGAGAATTGATCAAATGGTCAGACTGTCTTATGTGTGTGTTCAAGGGGATGGAATTAACTGAAATGACACATAGAGACCAAACAAGATTGAGGTTTTGGTGGAAGGGAGAGAAGCTCTGACTATTTTAAAAGGTAATCTTGGCATCTGCAGGAGCTATTTTATTGTTAGTTACCACAAAACTGTCTAGTGGTCTGGCTGTAACTGTTTTTTTCAGACCTTTGTTATAAAGGCCATCTAATCCTACCTTGATTAGATTAGTAAGACTGTGGCTGTTATATACAAACTTGTTAAATCTTTCTGATGCGAGTTTAAAGTTTGGCTCTTAATGAACAAACATTATAATGTCTCCTTGCTGGAGATTTCGGCAGTAGGTGAAGTATTGATTGGACATGAAGACTTCCCTCTCTAAGAGGGCATCTACTAGTCACCAGGCAATGGACAGCTTTCTTGGTTTTCACATGTTAAAGGGCATTAAAAGCAAACTAAATTATTTAACAAGCAAAATATTAAGAAAATAAACAATTGCTGACATATTCAAAGAATCTTGTCGTATTCTTTATGAGTAGGTGAGAGTTCAAGATATTGTGCAAACTGTGAAATTAAAAAAAAAATAATCTGTAAATATTGAAAATATCCTCAAGTTTTCTACCAGAACTGTAGTAATACAGTTTGGATCCACAGACACTGAGCTCTGTCAGTGGTTGATTAGTTAGTGTTTGATTAATTCAAATGTTTGAAATATTTCCTAGTATTTTATAGGTGTTTTTTTCTGAGCATGATGTTATTTGGGGAAAAAAAAAATCAGTGATATTCCATTGGGTATGAACAGCTTGGTAAGCATAGCCACTGTCTCCATTCATTGAAACAACTACATAATTTCCCAATTACTTTGATGCTGCCAGCCCAGGCTCCTGTCTGACCTGGTCAGGTCAGCAAAAGAAACTTCATGAATTGGGAACCTGCTAAGTGTTGTTGGAGCTGACCGCATTTCTGAGGGTTAGATAAATCTGCCTGGTGGCTTGCTGCTGGATCCAGGCTGTGTGATGGAGCAGAGTGCAGATTCCAGAGGCAGCTCCAGTGTGGATCAGTAATGGCACGTGCTGGATGCAAGAAGGGCTTACCAGCTTGCGTCGGAGAGCAATAGAGTGTGTTCTTACACTGTTGCATCTGCATTACTGAATCCTGTTGAGGATCCCCCTAATGGGACGTGCCGGGTTGAGGTTGACACCCTGTGTCGTGACTGGCTCTGTTGCTTCTCTAAGTGAGCTGGGTTTCATGGAAGAGTGCCCCTCGAACAGAGGGAAGTATATCTTGCTGCAGCAGCAGCATGCTGATCAGGTTTTTCTGGAATAACAAAAAGATACCTGCAAGTACAATCTCTGTTAATGCTACTGATCGGGAATTGAGGACTGATTGCAAATTTATTTTGCTGCATGTAGAAACAGTGTGTAACGTTTGATGGTGTACTTAAATAAAGTTCTGCATTATGTTCTAGGTAATCATATTCTACCTGATGAAGATTTGGCTTCCTTTCATTGGAGTTTACTTGGTCCAGAACATCCGCTAGCTTCACTTAAGGTACAAATTGAATATAACTATGAGCAATTAAGCTAAAATCAATCATAATGGTTAATCAGAGCAATGTAATAGGTTAATTCACAGCAGCTATGCAAGGCTCTTGTTCTCGGTTACCCTCCGGTGTCTCAGTCCCTCTCTGTTGACTGCAGAGGATACCTGGGGCGATTAGCTTTACAAGGCTAAACTTAGCCTTTGTGATCCCCCTCAGTGCCCTTCAGTTACATGAGCCATATAGCTTCAGCGTGGTTTGGCTTTGCGTAGCTTCTTACTCGCTTCTTTTTCTGAGAAGAATTTTTTGTTTAGTCATATTCTTCAGCTGTCAAAAATAATTAGCTGGATATCTTCCTACCATATTGTTTTTATTCTCTACTGCTCTGAGTTTGTGTATAACAGTCAGTTTTCTGTACTTCTTAAAGAGTAAATACGCTAGAGAATAGGTTACCCGAGGAAGCTAATGTGGCCTTCAGTAGATGGTTTTTTTCTTTTGAGACAAGTAACTTGTGTCTGATGCTCTTAGTTACAGTATGTCTGTTCTGCTGCTTCATCACACTTGCTTTGTGCATCTGCCAAGTAGACAGCTATAAAAGGGAAATTGGACACATCAGAGAATGGGATAATAGTGACCTTTCTTTCTCTCTGCCACAATAGACATACCTCTTCCCCTTCTCCTAAAGTGTACCATGCAGCAAATCAATTTGCTTTTTATAAATTCTCTAAGACTGTTTTGTTATATCTGCAACAAAAATAGGTGGGGGTTTTTCCCCTTCTGTTCCAAAAGTTTATTAAGCATTAAAAAGTTGTAACTTATTTTGCTGAAGGTAGAATTTAAAAACAGATGCAAGATTTTCAGCAGAGTTTTTAAGGCTTGCACGTGTATTGCTTAGTGAACAGCTGTGACAATTTGATGTTACGCTCATCCCCTATTTTGCTGCCGCTCCTGTGTTTAGAAAGGTAAGTGTCAGCACATTGTAGTGGCAAAACAAAATATGCATGCATGTATGTTTGCTACTGAGATGAAAAAATGAAAGACTGAAAGAGTGTGCCTGTATTTTCATTTTTTACTAAAAAGATAAAAATGTAGGACTTCTTTCAAAGTGGTTGATAAACTTTCTGATGTTCAGAATGCTTTTCTGTGCTTTAGACTTGAGTAGACTTGCTTTACAGCCAGTTCAGAATATGATTTCAGACACCTAGACCTTCTGAAAAGCCTTCTAAATATAGACTGAATTACTTGACTAGAAGGAAGATTAGGTATTTGTCATCTTTGCTTCTAGATTTACATTTTCAGTGGAAACACCAATTTGGCTTTGTAGCTGGCATCCTAAGGAAATGAAACCTCTTTCCTTAGAGCATTGTTGGGCTGCTTTGTGTAGTCCTCCCTGTGTTTACTTATCTGTTGGCCAGTGTTAATCAGATTTGAAAGCAGTTCCCAGTCCTCTGTTACAGGCTCTGTGAAAAGTGATACACTTGTTATCAGCGAAAAAGACCCAAATTGGTGCCCTTACTGAGGGAAAAGGCTAGCACAACACATGGCTTGTTTAATTTCACAGCAGCTTGCTGGCCAGTTGTTAAGTACGTAGCCCCCAAATTAACCGCAACATTTCTGTGTCCTGGCTGATAATGATGTCAAAGGGAAAGAAAGAAGGGGTAAAGCACCAAGGACACAAGCCTGCAGGAAACCAGTCTTCGGTAGTTACTGGTCATGGAACAACTTACTATTTTTTTTTAGCTTCAGGGAGTTGTCCCAGAATTGTTAAACAGATAATGCATTTAATAGATGTGTAGACCTGTGCTTGTGTCCTGTCACTTGACCGAGAGTTCAGTGAAATGAACCAGAAGTTGAAACAAGAAAAGAGTTGATAGAGTTCCTAAGAAACAATTTGACCGCTAGACCTTGTTTGGAAACTAACTTTATACTACTTTCTATTTATGTGCTTTGGGATTTATCTTGAAGACAAAGACAATTTGGTTCTTATTCTGGGAAAGCTTGTTATGGTACGGAGCTTCAAGATCAACATATAATACCATCAGAATGATATTAGGAGGGCACTTTCTTATCTCTGGAATACATTAGTACCTATGTGGGAGCACATACCACCGAAGAAGTGCTGACTCTTTATTCACAAAGTAACCTTAGAAACAAGTCTTAATGCAGTCTTCCTTTTTGAAAAAGAAGAGTACACAGGGAAACTTTGAGATTGCCGTCTTCATTTTGTGATGGATCATCTTCCCATTAGGGTGGTTTTGAAAGGATGAGTTCATTGGACTGTCCTTGTCCTTGGCAAACTTTTGATATGCCTACCATACAATATCCCACATCTGTATTCACTTGGCAAAATTAGTTAGCTAATCTCCTTGGTTGTTTCTTCTTGGTAGAGAGGTAAAGAGAGATGCTTCCAGAAAGCAATCCAGAATATGCAGGTTAGGCTCCTTCTCTGAATTGCTCTAGGAAATTCCCATCTTCCTCTGTTGACTTCAGAGGGTGTCTGCCAGAGGGAGACTAATATGCTAAGTAGGTGCTTAGATAGTTTGCTGCTGCTCAGATAACAAAGGTGGTGCTCTTAAGGTATACTTAAAGTAAGCGTCTGTCTTCTTTTGTGTGTGTGCTAAGGGTCATTATAGGATGATGCAGGTCAGAAAGGACCTCAGGAAGTCATCTAGTCCAACCTCTTGCTGAAAGCATGGTCAGTTTGAGGTCAGAACAGGTTGCTCAGGGCTTTGCCTAAACTAGTCTTGAAAATCTCTTAAGGTTGGAGACTGCACAACCTGTCTGGGCAGGCTGCTCCATGGTTTGACAGTCCCAATGCTAAAAACGTTTTGCCTTGCATGCAGGTTGAACCCATCTTGTTTCAGGCTATGTCCGTTGTCTCTTGCTCTTCCACAGTGCACCACTGTGAAGAGCCTGGCTCCATGTGCTTGATAACCTTTCTGTAGGTATTAGAAGGCTGCCGCTAGGTATCTCCAAAGCCTTGTCTTTGCCAGGCTGAATAAGCCCCCTTCTGTCAGCTTCTTCTCAGAGACCAAGTGCTCGAACTCCTTAACCATCCTGATGGCCTTCTGCAGAACTAGCTCAACTTTTTTGGCATCTGGCTTGAGCCCAAAACTGAATGCAGTGCTCTAGAGGTGATCTAATGAGGGCTAAGGAGCAAGATCCCTCCATCTGCTGGCTGTGCTCCTGCTACACAGCCCAGCGTGCAGCTGGCCTTCCCTGCTGCTAGGGCACCCTGCTGGCTCGTGTTCAGTTTGCTTCCAAGGGCCCCAGGTCCTTTTAGGCACAACTCCAGCCTGCAGGGTAGCCAGGGCTTATTCCTGCTCAGGTGCAAGGCTTTGCTTTTGTACTTATTGAATTTCTTAAGGTACCCATTGGCTCATTCCTCTAGCTTGTCTAGGTCTTTCTGGATGGCAGCCCAGCCCTCAAGTTCATGGTAGTGGGCAGGATTGTCACGCGGGTTTTCTAATATGAAGTCTGTCTGTATCACATCTTTGGCTTGTTTTTCTACTTCCTGCTTTTCTTTCTGACATTATTTTTGTTCCCCTGTATAGATTTGGTTTTCTTAGAGCCCTGTGTGTATCAATTGTTAGCAAATAATCTCCATGTTGGGTGTATACTTGTTACCATCAAGACATGCAGAAGTAGAAGGAGGTCAGTTTCCCAACCAGGATGGAGGGAGGAGGAGAGAGAATTTATAACTTAATAACCTGATCTTCAGGGAAAAGCTGAGTTTTGCTGGTTGGAGAGGATTTCAAGTCATCCAGGGAACTTCTTGCCTCTTCAGGAAGTTTGTCATTAGATCAGATGCACTACAAGCTCGTAAGATTAAATGTTTTTAACATTGAATGGCTGATACAAGATCCATACAGTTTGGATGCAATTTCTAATAGAAATTACTAGACAAAAATAACAAAACCCAAGCAATTTGTTCTAGTGTGCTTCATATCTTCAGCCTTTTCTCTTGCCAGTGGAAGAAAAAAAAATGTTCCCATGTTCTCCATGTGTCACCTCACAGTAACTCAATGTTCGAGGTCTCTTTTTTTAATGGTTTGAAAATAAAACTAAACTGATTATCTGTTTCCACCAGGCACAACAGTAAATGCTGGTGATTGTGGTGATTAGCTTTTTAAAGGCTTCACTCCCTGGAGACAGTGGGCAGCTGGAGTTGTCCCAGAATTGGGAAGCTTTTCCCAAGTGTAGCTTAGGTACCTTCCACAGTATCCTAATAAGCCTGTGGAGTTATGCATATGTGAGTTTATTCTCCTTCAGCAAAACATTTTTGCAAGTTTATTTTGACAAAACCAAGACATTTTTATCTTGTAGCTTCTGGGCTTCCACTGTTGCTCTCTGCCTTTCATTTTGACAAATACCTATGTAGAATTAATTTCCTTTCCCCACATAATCTTTTCAGAGTGCATTAATAGTTCGCTTGTGATTTTTGTCAGTCATCTGTCGGGAAATTGAAGTAGTCCTTTCACAACTAGCAAAGAAACCGTGCTGTTTTCAGATGTCATGCTCTCTAACCTGATCACCTCCAAGTGTGTGATCCACCTCCATGTTTGCCTTTCCAAAATTGATTTTCCATGTTGTTGCTTGTCTGCTTCTGTAGAGGATAAGGGGAAAAAAAAAGCTTCTAGGAAGAAATCTGTTATAATGAGAAGTTGGTAAAACATGAAGCTGATTTTGCTCTGAAATGCTTTGTGTGCAGCTAAAAGGAAGTTTGACCCATGAATACGTTTTCTGTAACTTTTGCTGATAAGTCTTAATTTTTCCCATACCTAACACTTAGCCTGTATTTTAATGCACACAGTATTAGAAACATTATGATTCAGTACAAAATGTACAATTTTTGATTCCTGGAAAGTTCTAAAATGAACAGAAATCTTTTTTTCTTTAATATCAGGAAAGTACATCTTATTTCTCCACTTTTCATTTCTGACTTCTGTGTAGGTCATGACATTTTTAGTTTTGAGAATGTTCTCACATCTGGACTGGATGTCTTTGAAACAGAATAAAAGAAAATCCAAATATCTGAAATGCCTCTAAATCTGTAATAGATACTTTCAGAAGGTCTCACTTCAGGAATTAAAAATATGCTCCAGTGTTTGTTTACGTCCAGGCTGTTTGTTTAAAAGCAGCTAAACTGGGGGCGATACGCATAATAAGACCTTATTATGTCTCAGTTGAGCTTCGTACTTCTAGGGTCTGAGCTGAATATTAGCGCTAGAGTGATGTCTTCTCTTGATGCTAACTGCTTAGAGTTTATTAAATATTACTATCTTGGAGATCGCATAAAACTAATGAGAGATTGCTTACTCCTTTTATCCACTGTAAATGTATTGCTTCTCTTTGCAGATTGGGTGCAAAATTTTGTCATCAATATATGTGACTGTAAGCTTACACACAAATGTGACCTATATTTAGTATTGTTGTATATATTCAGAATGCACACTAGTAAAAATTTTTGAAATAATTACCATGCCACTGACTACACTAAACAGAACTGTTTATAATTTAGGCTCATAAAATGTGGAGCTCATCTCTGGCAGAGAATGACCACGTATAGAATGAATATCCTGATATTTGAAAAAAGTAGACATGAGAAGGAAATTAATAAAAATGGGAATCTGGGCAAAAATCCCATGGTCTAAATATGAAGAAGGCAGTCTAAGAAATTGCATAATAAGTGGATGAAATAAGGGTAGGAAGGGCAATAGTTACATATGGTAGACTCAATATAAAATGAAAAGGGGTTGCGGTACAGATTTTAAAGTTGCAAAGATAAAACTAATGAAGTATTAATCAGAATTTTGCATAAACATTTCTGACAAGGCTGAATTGCAGTGTTTTCTAGTAAAGTATGATACCTCTATGTAGAATGCAAGCATAAAGATTTTTCATGTGTTCTCGTATCTTAAAAAATAGAACTGTTAAATAATAACAATCTCTCAGGTCCTGAATCACTAAATTTTGCCAACAGGCAGATTAAAATATGTTAAGAGCTAAAACCTAGCTGCCCCTATAGGCTTGGATGGAGTGCTCCAGAATTGTACAGAGGTTCCAGACAGAATTTTTAGAAATTCCTCAGGCATCCTCTAAAATTTAGGACACGTAGTTGGAGACCTCTTTCCTGCCCCTCTGAGTGTGCACATTGTGCTGCACAGAGGGAAAGTAGCAGAAGCTGCCTACAGTTGAGTAGTTTTCCAGACCCAGCTAGCAGCACCGCTCTGCTTTTAATTTTGCAATGGTCCATGATGGTTGCTTGACCTCAAGTTTCTATACCCCATATAGGATCACGCACTGCATGTAAGAGCAGTAATTCCCATAATCATATGCTGAATAATCCTCAGTTTATTTTCAGGAGGAGCCTATTGGGAGTGTTGAGATGGAAGTCCAGGGTTTCCAGGACTATCCAGTTCCCCTCCTTTCTCCATGTGGACACGAGAAGGGATCAGGCCAAAGAACTGAGTCTAGAACTTCCTGGTACAGCACATCCATCTGCAGCTGCCAGTCGCTGAGCTGCGGGAGCTTCGTCTGTAGGGGCTTTGGACGTCGTCCCACAAAGTTCTTCCAGCTCTTTCTTCTTACTACAAAGAGAGGTCTTTTGCTGCAAAGTCCAAAGTGATTCTTATCTTTTCAAACCCCTGAGTCAGTGACCAGTGAATCAATGGGAATTCATCATTTTCCTAACATCTTGAGTAGGTTGTGCCATGGACTCTGATTTGTAGACAAATCTATGGTCTGTATGGGTTTGGGTCATTAACTCAAGGGAAATTTTTAGCATGCATTTAAACGTGTGTTTCTCATCCATTTAAAACAGTTGGCGAATATGGGAGGTCAGACACATCTGTCATTGGATGGTGAAACACCAATTATTTTAATGCTGGAGTATTTTAACTACTTTATCAATGGAATTATCTTAAGAATTTCCTCTGTGTCTGCAAAAAGAGTAACCAGCCCTATAACCATGTTGATATTGAAATGCTTGAAAGAGAAAGTAACTATGCTGACATCATAGCAACAAGAGAAATCCATACATCATTCTGTGTCGATGTACACTCTTAAGAAATAAAAATAATTTCTTGCCTGAGATGTTATATATAATGTGAAGCTGTATGAGTATATTCTACTACAGATATTGAAATATACAAAATTTGAAAACGCTAATTATTAAACTGTAATCTTCAAATAATGATTTTTAGGCCAATTTCTGTAGAATCTTGAAAATAAGTTTCCTTGAGATACTCCTTTTCTCCATTTGTTTTTCAAATCCTCCATTTTCTGTGTACATAGAGATCTTCTTGTTGCAAGTGGATCTCATCCATCAGTTCTGATGCCACTTTACATGCAGAATATAAACTGTGTCAAAATAAAATATTTTCTGGCATATGTGTATATATATAAAATGGATGTATCCACATTAGATAAAGCATTTTGGACTAGAGGTAATGTCCAACCAGAAAGCAGTAAAATAATTAGCATTGTTGACCTCATTTGTTGTTGGAGCTGATATTTAACCAGCAAATATTAACATAGAGGTGAGGTTTCACATATATATTAATACACTGTAGATGAAAACATATGAGTCATGCTTAAGGTGAAGCCTTAAAAATAAGGTGGAAGGCCCAAAAATATTTAAATGCTAAATCTGGCAACATGGAATTTGTTGAATATATTTTCAGTAAATAAGCAGTTTAATTCTGTGCTGTGTAACTGAAGTATCTTGGGCTACCCTGTTATTTCATACTGGCATGTATGTTTGTTTGCATAGGTACGTGCTCACCAGTTAGTTTTACCACCTTGTGACGTAGTGATCAAAGCTGTAGCTGACTACGTCCGTAATATTCAGGACACCACTGATTTGGATGCCATAGCAAAAGATGTTTTTCAACATTCACAGGTAAAGTATAAAGCAAAAATATTGTTGTTGGTGGTTTTTTTAAAACCTACAGTGTTACACATTTGTGTTGAAGAATTGCATTCTATAAAAACAGTGCTTTGCATCAGTTGATAATAGGAATCTGTTGGTATATGCAGTGTCTTAGATAGAAAGTGTGGAAAGTGAAATTAGTCTGAAGGTAAAAATGCTGCATTTACCCTCAGTGCTTTAAAGTTAAATTCTTGATAACCAAAGGGGTTTTGTAGTCTGGCTTTGTGTACTGTCATTGAGAATTAGCGGTACGTGAAGATAGTATTTTAAAGCTTTATCCTTACCTGGATTGACATAATATTTCTTGTCCTGGAGTAGTGCTGTAGTCCTCAAAGGTCCATAGGCATTAATCCTGTGTGCAATATGCTATACGTTAGCTACTCTACAGTGCTGACCTGCAGATGGCATGCCTGGATTTCCTTCTGACAGATCTTTTTTTTATTTTAGTCTAGAACAGATGACAAAGTAACTCGATTCAAGAGAGCAGTTGCGTATTACTCAGCAACTAATAAACCTATGCCATTTCATCCACCACATTACCTAGGTAAGTAATTAAAGAAATAAGTGTTTTCTTTTTAACCAAAACCTGGCATAACCCTAAATCAGAAATAGTATTATTAGCAGGATCTTAGAAATTTTTATATTCTCTGGCAATTTTCATTGACCTTTGAATATGAGGTTTCAAAAGAAGGTTCGCATAGGATATGTGTAGAGGTGGTGTTCTTTCCCCAAAAAGAGGATGACAGCCTGGACTGATTTTCCATTTAGCTCTTGCTGCATCAGTTCTAGCATTAGGACGCTTGAGGGTGTGATGCTGGGAACAACTGAAATCTGATGACCGGTTCCAATCATGAAGACAGTTTCTCTTTCTGTTCCATAAAACATATTTCCTGTTTCTCACTGGACTTACCTGACATGTTTTAGAAATCCCTTTATAGTCTTTGACTTTTTGATGTCATAACATACCTGCTTAAATTGCAGCCATGAATTGTTCTGGCATTGCAGATTATTTTCAAGGCTTACAAATTAACTATATAATCACAGAATTTACAACATATACCTGATTCTTAACACAAAAACATAATTGAGGTGAAATTCTCTAAAGAATTTTAGTTGCCATACTGGAATACTAATACAGATTTTTCCTTCTCCTTTTTGGGGGGTGGGGTGTCTTTATCTACATTTAAAGACCTGCATTAAAGGGCATTAAGGCTACTCTAGGTCAAATATTCAAATAATAGAAAGCGCCAGCGTTATGTGTCTGTGTGACATTGTTTTGGCCAGCTTATTCGTTATGACATCTCTTGGGCTTTTTTTCTTCTAAGCTTCCTTTGATTCCCAGGTAGAATGGCAACGTGCAGTAATGAGAGATACAAAGAACTGAGAGAAGGTGAGACAAGTAAAATAGAATTCACAAGCTACAGAGTATTTTTATTAAAAAGCAAAAATGAATAAAACTGACATAAAAACATACTAGAAAACAGTAATGCTAACGGAACAACAATAAATAAACCATAGAGGCGAAACAATAAAAAGGGTAACATTTATGTCAAATAGCGAGCATTTTCATGAGTGTTTGGGTTTTTTCTTCTTCCCCCCCCCCCCATCCCCTTTTGCAATACAGCAGCCAGACCAAATCAGTTTGGTATGCCTGGGATAGTGCCACCATATGTTCCTTCTCAGATGCTTAACATTCCACAGACCTCACTACAAGCAAAACCTGTGGTAAGTATAGCCCTCTGCCCTCCTCCTTGGGAGAAACCTGCTGCGCTCATCAAATCAAAATGTAGGTGGGAAAGGTATATCTTAACTTTTTTAGCATGAGTGTTCACTGATTAAGTCTGGAACTACAGTGATGGTCCAGACTCTGGTAGGACAATTTTTGTGGATGTCCAAGATGGCTGACATTTTATGTGTACATTTGGGAAATGCCACTTGATTAAATAATGTGTTTTGTTTTAAAAGAAAGGCCTTTTTGTTACCTTCACTTAAGAAAGATCACTTTGTTTTAGGCCCAGCAGATGTCCAATCAGGGTGGGGCCCAAGGTCAGGGTCCATACCCATATAGTCTCTCTGAGCCAGCCATCACCTTGGAAACAGGTGGAAAAAGTCTGTCTGAGCAGAACAACTACAGTAACATTCCTCATGAAGGAAAACATACACCATTGTATGAACGATCTTCTCCAATAAATCCAGCTCAGAGTGGGAGCCCTAATCATGTGGATTCAACCTATTTTCCTGCCTCTTCTACATCTTCGTCCTCTGACAATGATGAAGGCAATGGGGGTGCAGTGAAGTAAGTTTTTCATGAGGATGTTTTCTTACTCGGCTTCTGTTAAAATAAATGTATTTTCAAAATCGTTCACCAGTATCCTGAAAGTAAGAAATCTGCATATTAGTGATATGATAGCCCTTCAGAAAATAGTTTTAGGTCACTCTGACTGCAAACATATCCATGGTTCACTCTAGTTGCCTTGTTCCTTAACAAGCAGAAATCCAAAACTAAATAATACTGGATGTTTTTCCACTTCTGCCCTTATGTTTTATTGAGAGAAGGAGAAAGTGAGATTTTGGTAAATGTCATAAAGCCTCCAAGTTCTTTTCTTTGTATAAAAGAAATATTCCCACTTCACAGTATAATTCATTAAAATTTGAGTAGCTAAAAACTAGTAAACTTCACTGAATTTGTAGTGTTTACACTTCTAAAATTTTGGGATAATGTGGCTTTGCAAAGGCACCCGGTGTGAATGTCAGAAACTCACCGTTTGGGACAGTGACTTAAGAGCCCTCGTTGACAGGCTATGCATGGACCAAAGCAGCAGAGAAATTGGTTTTGCTCTCTTCTACTAATGTGCCTTGTTTACTGCAGAAGTATTTCTGACTTCCGCTAGATCGTATGTCTGTCCTTGGCAATAAAGTTGCGCAGAGTTTCATTTAATTACTGCTTGCTGACCTACAAAAAGGAAATTTGAACAGAGGCAGTTTGTGTTTACCTTTGTCTTGTTAAGTGTAGTGGCTTACTGTGTGAGAATCAAAGCCTGGGGCTTTAGCAGGTCTGTGATTGCCTGTGAGAGTTTGGGGTTGTGTATAGTGGTATAAGTATGTTACTACTTGGTATTCAATTCTGAATGTGTCTACAGTTATGCATGATGGCTTGGACTTCATTTTTTTGATGCAATCTGTCAACTTTAAATATTATCATGTGTTTTGCTTAGTAAATCAATTAAGTTTTCATGGCTTCCATGCAGTGTAGAACTGGAAATGTACCTGCTTCAGAAAGAACAATATTTTTCAGCATTTTTATAGTGTTGCCTTATGCATTTTATGCAATAAATTTAGAAACTGAAATCTAGACGGTGTCATTTACATCACAGTTTGTAGAAATAGTCTTCTAACTGAGGGAAATTACTTGGCATAGTGACAACTATTTAAAGTTCAATCAAGAATTTTTCCTGCATGAACATTATTTAGTTATTGTAATATATAGCTTGTAAATACAATCCAAATGTTGACATAGTGTAAATGAATAAATGTTGGTATTAGTCTCTTCAAGACTCCTACAAATTGACATTTCTAATACACAGCATCCCTTAAACTCAGAGTCCTCTCCGGCTCATAGTTCCAGTAACAGTCACCAAGGATTTATCTCACTGTATCTTAAACAGCACTTTAATACTGTGGTTTTCTTTATGTTGTCCTTCAGCCATGTCAGTGGGAACAAAATAGGCTGGGAAAAAACAGGAACCCAGTCAGAAAGTCAAACGCGTGGGGAGCTGGGAGACCAAACAAAGGTAATTCCTTAAGTTCCAAACATCACAGTTTATTCTTTAGTATCAACGCTTTACAGCAAAGTCTGAGTAGAATTTTTGTATTGATCTGTAGGATTTAGTGTAAACTTTTACAGCTTTTTGTAAATTACAAAACAACAGCGTTACAGTAAGATGTTTTCCAAGGAATATTGTAGCATATACGTAAGAATGAAAATTAAATAGAATGTGGTAGAAAATACTAGATATAAAATAGAAGGAAACCAATAAACTTGTTTACTCCTTAGCTAGCAATGTCATCCTTGGATGTTGCTACCCATGTTCACAGTAGTGTGTTATTTTGATTTTTTTACTGAGGAGTATAGCAGGCTAAGTGTCTGTGGGTTCTGGGGCCATGTCATACAGCCTGTGGTGTAGTGAGAACAGCTCTAACGTGCGTTTCAGTGTTAGCCACAGACCATTATAGGTGTATTAAAGCTCAGCTGAGGACTAAAAGTCCTTTATAACCGCCTGGTATGAATTTCACATAATACATCTTAAAGTAGCTCCATGGGACCAGTTAGAATGTATTGCTGCTTAACTAAGTACGGATGAGATAACTAAGCCCTTGATAAAGATGTAACATTATCCTATTACATTTCTTCAAGATTTAAAACCATTGTCAAATCAAGAGTATGGTGTTCTGTATTCCAAGCTTGAACCATGCTTAGAAAGAACGTTCAAAGCATTTGCACTTAATATCTCTGTGACAGAACTGTGCACAACTGTTAATTTTGTGTCAAAAACCCCAATCATGAGCGAGTTACGCTGTAGACAAACAGAACATTTTCCCTGTACCTTTGGCATAGAAATTCCAGTAAACTTGGGCTTTGTGCTTAAAATATCAAGCTGATTTCATCCATGAGTGGTTATTATTTTTGCAGACTACACCCCATATGATAACTGTATCTGCCTGCGGTTTAGTCACCATATGCAAATGCTAATTTGACCTATTACATTCCTTTCTTCTCTGTGTTATGGGCTGTGTATGAAGCCCAGTGCGTCCCAGCTGCAGCCCTGCGTGTGTGCTGCACAGCCCGATGCCCTGCGGAGGCGGGGAGCAGCCAGAGCGGCGGTGGTGCTGCCCCTGGAGCAGGGCAGTGGATGGGTGGGACATCCTGCACGGCGTGTCTGGCTGCCTGGCTTTGTACACGCAGAATTGGAGCTGTATAAGCAGTGGTTAAACTTTCCAATAGATGTATGCATGCAGTCCAACTTAAGTGCATCCAACTTAATGTATAAGTGCTTCTAAGTTTCACTTTCCTTATTTTTTCTTCTTAAATATCAAACCACTTCTCAGCCTTCAGTAGCATGAGAAGACAGTTGCATCAGTTGAGCATGACAGGGAAGGTTACGAGTACATTTTGTAGAGTAACTCGTTTCCTAGAGAGGTATATATTAATGATTAAAAAAAGGAAATACTTCCTGAAGATTTCAACTGAATGAGTGAGCTATGTGAATTTCTGAGGTAATTTACAGTTCTGAAAACCTAGCATAGATCAGACAGCAGCTAGCCTGACGCTCCTTTCACTTGACTTAAATGTCAAAATGCCCTGCTCATAGTTGTCTAACTGCATGATTATACATGACAAAGGTATGCTTATCTCATTTGTGTGGGATATATATTACTAAAGAAAAAAATACTTTTAACTGTGGTAGTTCCTCAGCTGAGGTGTTTGAATACCACTGGAGCAGATCCAGGAAGAACCTGGGTGGTGCAAACAGGCGAAGCATTGCTGTAGTTTGGGGGTTTCTGTCTTCCCTCCATGCCCCCAGGTAATGGACAGTTCTGCAGACTTCTCTTTGTGGTCCAGTATCACTGACTTTCACTTCTTGGGGTAGCAGAAGATGGGCAAAAATCTTTAAATTGATAAAGAAATATATGTGACAATATAACACAGATTTAATAGAACTGTGATAGCTCACCTGTTTATAAAACATTCTGTATTAGTATATTGTGTTAGAAATGTTCCTGTTTACAGGTTTTAACCATTTCTTCTGTATATTTTCATTTTTATAAATAAAATGAAGTCTGGCTTACCAACTCTAAAATATAATCTTTCAGTAATGTTCCCTTTGTGCACTTAAAATGTCACCTGAAAATAATGTTCCACTTTGATATTTTGCTAGAGCATGTTTTTACTAATATACACCTTCCTGTGGAAGGTTTTTTGGAGGTTGTGTGGCATTGGGTTTTTTTGGGGGGGAGGTTTACATGCAGGTTTGTATTTTTCATAAGAGCCTGAAGTGAACAAGGTGAACTTGTTTGGGCCTATTTTTTATGTTACTTATTCTGTGGGATTTCATGGCTTTGGCCATTTCTGTTTCAGCTTTGCTTTTAAAGTCCTATGAAGCATGTGAAATTTTCTATGCAAATTGTGAAAATACTCATGCATGATGTATCATCAAGTGAACAAATTAAATTTTGGTCTCAAAAGTTTAAAATATTACTGTAATAGTTTGTAGGCACAAAACTAATATGAACTCTTAAGCTTAAAAACAGCTTTCAGCTTTGAAGACAAGGATTTTTAGGAATGAACTCTACTTTTTTGGTAGTATCTATGAGAGACACAACATAAATGCTTACAAAAGGCTTATTCACCAGGAGGTTTACAGTATATTTTTATGTGTCATGTTTTTCCTATGAATTTGTGAATGACATTTCTAGAGATGGAATAAAATACCACTTTAATCTTGCAGTCGGAGAACGTTGCCGTTTTCTCTTACAATCTTCTCAGATAAAAGAACTTTATGTTAAAAAAAAAAAACAAACCCAAAACATTTACAAGGCTTTTGTGTTCAGACACTATATATTTTAAATGTCTTTAAATTGAACTATGTAGTTTCTCCTGTTTCATTTAGAAATGCAAACTGTGAAGGGATGTGTTAGTGGAAGACTAGATAAACGATAGGCTTTGTGACTGTCAGTTAACCCAGTTAGTTGGCAGTATCTTGGAAATACCTAGTTAAGGAGTGATTCACATTTCATTAAGAGGTCATCGGTCCCCTTTCTGTATTGTGCAATTAAAAATTAAAGAAAATAATGAGTACTGTTGCTGTTAATAAGTTAAAGCTTTACCATATTTATGTTTTCAGTAATTTGCTTCTGCTAGCAAACAATGGCTGAAAGTTTACATTTTCTGAAAATCCTTTAGCCAGCTTTGGATAATGTATTCTGCATACTGATACAACATAATGTGAAGATTTACTGTTTTCATTGTGTGTGAAGAAGGAAATTTGCTGTTTCTCTTGGCCGATCTCCTGGTATGTTTCCGTGCACATTCAAAACCACTTTATTTTGTATGTTCTGTTATAGGCAGAAGGCTCCTCTAGTGCTTCTTCAGGAAGTCAGGCAGCTGATGTCAAAGGGAATCAAACCAGTAATCCACAAATCCCATGCCTGTTGTCAATGCCCACCAGAAACCACATGGATATTACTACCCCTCCATTACCTCCTGTAGCACCTGAAGTATTAAGAGTGGCAGAACACAGGCACAAGAAGGGGTTAATGTATCCCTACATCTTTCATGTCCTAACCAAGGTATGACATTTAAAAATTATGTACTGTGAAATAATGATTCTGTAAAACTAATTGCACTTGTATTTCTGGCTAAAGAGTATCATAAATTTAAGTCCTTTTTAATGCTTTGAGTTTTGCTCCATTTTTAGTGCTTCTAACAATTTTTTCCCCTCTTTTCTAACCACTGATCTGGTCTGGTACATTGTTCCAATAAATATGAGATGACTGGAATTAGAAGTGTTTACTTACAAAATTATTCATTTTTCCTGAATAGATGTAGATATTTTTATATCTCTACGCATGTGTGTGTATGTTTGTGCATGTGTGTATATATGTGTGTGTGTGTAACTACAGAGAGTCTGTTTCCATCTAAAACATCCCGCTTTGGTGTCTGTGCCAAGTCTTTTTTTATTTTCAGCGTTCAAAAAAAAACTTAGATTGTTTTCCCTCACAGTTTGATCCCTCCCATCTCTGGTAGCTAGCCCTGACAGAAACACAGCAGCTCTAAGAAATCCTTTTTGTATAATCCTAAAATGTAATTACAGATGAACTCGATGATGTTCTGAATTTTTGTTCATTTTAGTTTGGCAGAACATTTCTGAGAGTTTGGGGTTGGTTTGTGGTTTTTTTTGGATTGGTGCTAGCCTTCAAATCCCAGGTGAGCTGCAAGCATTTTCACACAGCCTAAGACTGTCTGCTCAGTGTGTCCAGAAAAAAAATCTACCTGAATGGCCACATGAGGACCCCTTGAAAAGCAATGGGAGTCCTTCTTACAAAAGTAGGCAGCGATAACCTGCTTCAGTGTTTCTGGAAGCTGCTGAAGTCTGCTTTGTGTTGAACTGGGAAGGAGCCAGAGCAGTGGTGTTCCTACGCAGCTCTGTATTTGACTTAATCCAGTCTCAAAAGACCTAAGTTCATTGTTCCTTCTAAGTACAAACAGATGAGTCCCAGAACAAGACAACTTTAATCTTCCTCTTCAGTGTTCAAAATGCTTAGTCCTCGTTCTCGTACATCAGGCCCATTCAGTGTGCATATTTGTACAATATCTAGCAAAATGGCACTGTCCACATTCCTGTTAACTTGCATTCATCTTAAAAATCTGCTTCAGATCAATAAGGACTGTAGGCAAGGATCTGAAATCCATAGAAAGAGAAGTTTCTGCATCAGGGTTGAGCTTTGGATTTCCTAATTCCCATGTGTTTGGTTTTGCACCATAGCTTGCACTGCTGTCATGTTCTTACACTTCCCTTCTTTATCGAAGAAAAGAGGGGAAGAATCAAAAGGCGTATGAAGACCATTGATGCCAGTTTTGTTTCATACTTTGCCTAGCCAAATATTCTTAGTACATTTAAATACTACTTGATATTTAATATCATATCTCACAATGGGAAGAAATTAATTAAATGCCTGCATTTGAGAAATCCACTTCCAACAGAGAAAAAAAAGCCAAGCTAGAGATAGCTGCATCAGAAATAAATCAGTACTAATCAAGACTGTTTTTCTGTCCCCACTATCTGAAATGCTTTTGAACAAGTGTGCACAGGGGACCTGAAGTATACCATGGGTACACTGACAGATATCTTGTTGGATAATTATGGAAATCTTTAGGAACTGGCATGTAGATGTGTTCCAGGTTATGCTGCTGTTATGTGTAGAGAGGGACCTTTCAGACATAGCTAAAGTAGCATTGTCTGAGTTAAACATGACAATATCCTAATGTAATCACTCCAAGATGTCACCTACAGTATTCATTACTGGGACAGTTTAAATGTGTTTTTAATTGAAAGTACCAAAATTGAGTGCTTGCTTGTCAGCGTTGAAAACAAAGGCTGTTATTTGGGAGAAATGCAGTCAAGTCACTTGTTTTCCAAGAAAATCTTAACATGGTTGGATGTGCAGACACAGAGAACATAGAATGTTGCTGCTGTTTTGAGAGAGAATATTGCACGGTTCTTTCATGCTTTTTTCTGAAAAAGTATAAAATGCTAAAGTCTTATATACATTCAAAACCAACCTTAACTTATGTAGCTACAATCTTTTGACCAGGTCTTCTCATAATGTTGTTTTTCACAGTGAGTCCCCAATACTGTTTCAAATCCTTGCATCAAAAAAATCACACTGGTGTTTTTAAACAGCATGAATGTGTTTTTTTTAAAACAACTGTCTGAAATCTACATCAGCTTCAAATGTGCTTTGACTACCTATAAGCACGTTACTGTATTTTCACATGTACTATTTCTCTCCTCAAAACATCCAGATCTGAAGATCAATATATAGGTAATCCTCACCTGCAGATAGTCCAGACAATAAAAAAAGAAAAGTGTGTGATGGAGAAGAGAAAGAGGAGAGCAACAGGGATAATCAGAGCCTGGAGACTAACTGGAGGAAAACAAGTAGACTGTAGGGTAATCCTCCTCTGCTGCTACCTTCCCATACATAGGATCCACATTACTGCTGAATCACGTTTTTCTTGACTAGATGAGATTTATAGTAGAGCTGGCTTGAGTTACCATGCATATCTAAATACTTTCTGTTCACTATAACATGTCGTATTTTTCTGCTTTTTTTTTATGCAAAAGGGTGAAATCAAAATTGCTGTTTCTATAGAAGATGAAGCCAACAAAGACCTGCCTCCTGCTGCTCTCCTTTATAGGCCAGTTCGTCAGTATGTTTACGGAGTCCTGTTTAGTTTGGCAGAAAGCAGAAAGAAAACTGAAAGACTTGCTTTTAGAAAGAACAGACTTCCACCAGAATGTACGTACTGTAGAATCTATTCTTTATTTCTCTTCCCTTTGCTATGTTTTCATATCCATTTGTATTGTGGTTTGAATGAGAACAGTTACTAAGATTTCATCGGTATAGCTAACACTGGAGGAATTTATGGCTTATTTGATCCCATGGAAAACAGAAAAAGATGTTAATTTGAAATCTTATTTCCTGTAGTAGTTTAAGAACTATAAACGTTACCATTTCGAAGCAAGCTCTGGGATTTGTTTTTTAAAATGCATGCTCAAGCTGCTCTCAGGCTTGCAGCAAGTAATGTCAGTTTGTGATGTAATTTTCAAAGTATATGGCAGAACCTGATTATAGGAAACTTCTATTCTGAGCATATGCATACCACTTTGAATACTTTTTTCAAAAATGAGAGGTGCATATGTTACCTCATCCTGCCTTCGCCTCTGTCTTCTCCAGTGTATAATTAAATGTACTTCAGTGAAATGTGCACGTCTCTAGTATCTTTCAGGTATTGGCATATAAAAACTTGATGTAAAATCTGCAGGAGTGTAATGAAAGTTAAGGTAAACCTGGGTGAAGACAGATTAAACTTTTGCAAACAGACTTGTTGGAAGATCCTTTTGCTAATTCAGAGGGATGAATCTTAATCTTCATATTAATCTGGAAGTTGTCTTTTTAAGTCTCCTGCTTCCAGGAGTTGCTGTCATTCCAGAAAATTCAACCTCCTCATTCTGGAGTGTTTTTCTTATAATGAAATGCACACAAGGAAATGATTGAACTTTACAGTAGCATCTTATAAAGGTTAAAGGAATGCTAGAGCATTAAGTGGATGGCAGCAGCAGCAGCAGTATTTATATTCAGGAGTCTGCTGTCACTAGACTACATTTAAGAATCAGATATTTAGAGTGTATGAAAACATCATTCATGGTCTTCATGTGTAAAAGGATAAAGGTAAGAATCAGTTGTAAACTTCATGTTCATTCCCTTTTCTCTTTCTATTTTTAATTGTGAAATGTTTTTGTGCATTCATAGTGAAGATTATAATCTTACAACAATGTTTGAAAAACTGTTTATCTTAGCCAGTTATTTTGTGGGAATTAATATTTACCCTGCCTGAATAATACCTCGGCACACATATTGTCACAGACTTCTTAATTCTTTAAACTGAGACAACACAGTAGTACTTCAGGTTACAAGGTTATTCCAGGATTAAAATAGTAAAGTTATTTGCAGCATTCATTTATCCTCATTAGACTTTTGTCCTTAAAAGTACTGCAACGTTTGTAGTGGTGAAGTAGCTGAGTGCTGAAGGCTTGCTTCAGTTTTCAGGATGTTTTTATCTTGTAAACATGGAATGTTCTCTCTAGGATACTGGGGCTACCTATAGAACCTCAATTTTCTCTTCATTTATACAGCGTTTCTGAGGCTTATTCTCAGTGGGGGCTAAGGATGCTACTGCTGACTTGATTTAGTTACAGGAGCTCTGGCAAATCATGCTGCAGGACACATTCAGCTACTGACCTACTTCTGTCTTAGGGCTGACCACATTCTTAGGGAAAAAAAAGTTAAACATCTGCCCAAAAGTTAGTTGCTAGTAAAGATGGATTTGAGCTAGGAGGCAAGCATGTGGTTTGAAAGGGCTATGCTGCAGGAACACATTTATTTTGGTCACCTCTCTTACAAAGTAGCAAGAATTGGGCAAGCTATGCAAGATGGAAAGAGAGAATAGTGTCTTAAGCAGCAAGAGCAGATTGCTCATATCAATTAGGCACACTCGTTAGCCCTTGCTGACTTTTCTGAGGACCCAGGCTATAATGAACTAGTGATGCTGATTCTCCTTCAGTGTGTTAATTTTTTTTGCTGCTCTCAAAAATGAATAAGTTATGAAACACAGTAATTAAAACAATTGAGAGAACATTTAAGAATTAAGAGACATTAAGAGAATAAAGAAATTAATTTCTAAAAAAAGTATACTGTCCTTAAGATTTATGTAGAGAGTTAATGAATATATTAAATCTAAAGTCCTGTCATCTTTGTTGTACAAACCATAACACTGACAACATAATAATTCTGCGTGAAGAATTTGCAAGTATATTGCATGCGAGGTTATAGGAGCCTATGAAAAATACATAATAAACTGACACATCGGTATTATTACTAAATACTTAGCAAGATAATGGATCTTTCATAAACTGGATTACTTCCTGTCTTTTAAATCATTCTTATTTTTATGTAGTTGAAAAGCCAATAAAAAGCCTGATCTGTTGGAGGAGGTAGTCGGTAAGGCTCTTCAGTGATAATTGTCTGCTAAATAATGCCTTTGCTGTACATGTCCTCGTGTCTGCCCCCAGAGGATACGAAAAGCTGAATCACAGAGTTCTTGACTGTGCTTTTACTGCCAAGGGCACAGCATTGGCTGCACTCTCCTTCCTTCTGAGGAGATGGAAACTGAGTGTGTGACTTTGAAGCTCTGAAACAGGTTATTTCTCATGTTCTGATAAATACATATGTGTAGATGAAACCATCTGCCCTTTCCACTCTGTGGAAAAACGCACACTTGTACAAGCTGTCATAACTCCTGGTTGGATCCAAAGGTTTGTTATTTTAAGCCCAGCCACGTTGTGATGTACTGTTCTCCATCAAGGATGTATTCAGCTAATGCTCTTTCTGCCAAAAAGAAAGCTGTATCTTGGGCAGTAGCCCTTCCGCAAAATCAAGCACACTTAGCTCAAGCTGTGCTGTCAGTAAAGATTATAAGGTTAAAAATGAGGCTTGATTAATCTGCATTAGCTAGCTCATCTTCTAGTGGTATTAGTGCCTCACACCTCATGTTCAGTTCCTGAAAAAAATGCAAAGAGAATACCAAAACCACCTGAGCTGTAGTTAGCAACAAGGGCTCCAGCAGACAGCTTGAGCGTGCAGGATGCTGTTGCTAATGACTTTAGAGCCTGTAACAGCATTCACATGTTTATCAAGCAGGTTACCTTAATGCAGATTGATGCTGACCCTTTTTACTTGGATTGACCTTGAAGTGTCACGAGAGTAATGTTCAAAGCAGATGTCGATGTATTGTGCAGTTGCGTAGGCTACTTTGAGCATTTAAATCTGCTGCTGAGCAGCAGGAGGAAGTTTAGTATGAAAAGCAGTATAATTAGCACTGTGATGTTGTGGCTGAACACGCTCTGATCCTGAGTGCTTGCTGTAGCTAATGCAGTCTTCAGGGTAGACGT
>VZTV01002873.1:0-13212 GCA_013400875.1 Anhinga rufa
TTTGATTGTTAATAAATTAAGGTGATTACCCAAAGTTGAGCCTCTTTTGCCTATGATGGTAGTTGGTGAATGATCTCACCCTGTCTTTACCCACGAATTTTTAATTATATTTTCTCTCCCCTGTCCAGTTGGGAAGGGGAGTGACAGAGTGGCTTTGGTGGCACCTGGCATCCAGCCAAGGTCAACCCACCACAATATGAATGGCATACACTGCACACCTCCATCTGCAAAGGGCATGCTCCCAAGAGAAGAGCTGCGCACAGAAGTCAGTGCAACTTGCTTTTCAGTATAAAAAAGAAAAATATCTCTAAGACAAGAAGAAAACCAACAGGCTCTAGACCAATGGTAACTATGTCCACATTTCTCTTGGATGGAGAGAAAATTCTCAGCCAGTACCACTTTGAACAAGTTACAAGTAATTTCACTTGAAAAAAATACATGGTCAAAATACTTTTCAGCCTTGAAAAGGAACACCATTTATGTCACCATTTTGCTCTTCCTTTTCTGATGCTGTTGGACTAAGGTGTGCAAGAATACTTGCAAAGTGAAGAACATTATAATTGGGTCTAAACTCACTTGGCAGTTTTAGTAGTAGTGGCAAGGTGCCCTGAAACAAGTCACCTCTTTATGAATCTAGACAGGTGTAATAAGTACAGCAAGTATGCAGGCTCTCTATGTTCTTTCCTGTATTAAATAATTTTATTTAATAGGAAGTACTTAGTGCTGTAAAATTATTTTCAAGAGCAGTGATGTGCTGTAACCCTGAGCTTGACATCCTGAAACATTGTGAATTCCTTTCTTGAGGGATGTTTGCCTTGTCATCTAACGTGGTTTCCTTTCTATAAGCAGTTAAAGAATTGAAAACCATGAAGTTGCTTGGATCCAAGGTACGCAGCTACATATGCAATTGACTGAATGGAGTTTCCAAGAGAATGGAGGTAACAAAGCATAAAAGCTTCTGAAGGCTCAAATGTTTGTCATGTTTTTTTAAACATCAACAGCAGAAATGGAAAGAGTAGCTAAGTCCATTAAAATTCTGTGAATTCAATTATCACTAAATATACCACATTCTTTTAAAAGAAAGTTACATAAAATATTTACTAATAGCAAATATAACATTTTCAGGCTGCTGTCTTTCCTATGTCAGTTCCAGTACTAGGCAAATCCTTGCGGTTTGTTTTTGTTTGGTAAACGGTGGCTTCCTCTACAACTGTTGCTTTAATATTTAGATGGTTCTGAAATTTTTTTTTTTTTTTTCCAGATTGGAACTGTGAAATGAGTGAAATCTTGGCAATTAATATTTTGTTGCAGTAGGGCTAAATTTTTGTTATTGCANCATCCAAAACCACAACAAAAACCACTGAGAAACAGGGGTAAACTGAAATCAATCAACGCTCCAGCAACACTTAACACACAACAGGTTCGAGTTGTCAGTCGGGTGCCATTACTACACATTCAGTCACAGCAATGGCGGTCCAGAGGGCGCACACACTCTTCCTCACTCACAGAAGGGGCTCTCTCCCTCTCCGGGGCACCCACAGGGTGTAACCGCTCGCCCGGGCTGGGGGCAAGGGCTCACCCACGGGTTTATCCTGAAGGAATCACTCGCCCAGGAGCGGGCAAGGGCGCTTGATGCCGGGAGGTTCCCTCAGGCACTGCCCCAGCCCAAGGGGAGAGGTGTTGAGGAGCGGCCCGCTTGGGGCAGCGGGGCCAGGTGAGGGGGCTCCGGCGGCGCCCATTCGTACCCCGGGTCGGGTCTGAGGGTGCCATGACCGGCCACGACCCAGAAGCTTCTCTGGGCCGCGGCACCTCACGGGCTGCGGCCCCTCCGTGGGCCGAGGGGTTTCGCCTCTGCCCCCTCCCCTCCCAAGGGGTGCACGGGCAGGGGGGTAGAGTGTACCTGCCACACTAAGTTAAGGGAGTAAATTTACCATATCACTTGAAGTTTCTATTTTAATCATGATGTAAGTCTCTATGCTTCACTGAACTGATCAAGTCTAATCACGAATTTTTGAATGGTATATTTTTTTCTGCAGATACTAGATTAGACTACAATTTGAGTAATTACTAATTAGATACTGTGTACCTGTCTGTCTTACACTGTCCACATAAATGTTTTGACACTATAGTTGCCTTTAAAGTAATCGAGAGAGTTGAGATGAAAAAAGGTCATCTAGAAATAAAGCTATCCAATGAATAGCCAAAGCCAGCTCCAAGTTCTGATACTGTTGACTTGGAAAAAGCAGTACAGCAAAGGTGTGTGAAGTGCACTCAGGACTTGCTCATGATCAGCTTGGCTTTTACTGCCATCTACTGAAATACCAGCATCTCTCCTGTAGCCAGTAAATTATTTACATCTGCTGTGTTAGAGGGTGATGCAGGAAGCTATTTAGTAAGACAGATGACCCTCGAGGGTATTGGAGGTGAACGTCCAGAGTGCCAAATACCAACCATAGTAGACAGAGACCCTTATACTGGACTATGTCAGCCCACATGGCAGGACAACAGCCACCCAACCTCCATCTGTAATAAGGATCTGGAAAAATCTATCTCTGCTCTTTTACAGTAAAATTGTCAAGAGGTGGGCAGCTCCTTCCTGCTCCCACAGCTGCTCTGTCACCATTCCCCCTCCCTGAGAAACTAAAGGATGCCACCAACTGGGAACCATCATAACTTACTTGGCCAGTTGTTTTGGGACTCAGAAATATCATGTGCCAGGCTGACAGAAGTCCATCCTATTTATGGATGAACCACCCTTCACTAGGCTCCTGGGTTTTCTAAAAATCAGCACTACAAATCTAAATGCATAAACATGTTTAAAAAGGGGGGTGGGGCAAAACAAAAATCAAGCCATTAGAGTTGTGGATTAAGCCAAAACCTTTGACTTGAGAAGACATCATCCTCTAGATTTTGAGACAAAAAGACTAGGATGAACATAGATCAAAAACTCATTAATATTATTATTACTCAGCTGAAATGAAAAAGGAGCTAAGGTAATTCACATCAATGCTGGAATTACAACCTGAATGAGATCACCTCAAACTAAAACATAACCTCTGGACAGGAACAGCTATTGATGAAACTCTCCCTTTCCAGAAGAGCTCCATGTGAAAACCTCTCCAGCAAATGGCACAGTAAGACTTCTGTATCTGGCAGACCATAAGGATGCAGAACTGCCTAACTCCAGGCTGGTAAACATCAGAAGGGCCACTTTGATACTCTGTCGCTGTGGACAGCATTTCAAGTTAGTCCTGCTAACTTAACACCCTTACCTAGTCGTTGTATCTCACTATGTAAGTAATCTGCACAGTATTCTCCAGCCACTCCAGTTTCAGGTGTTTAATCTTTTGTAGTGCAGAATCCCTACCTGTCCAAGTCTCTTGTTACACTTCCAGTTCCAAAAAACCCATTATGGATACTTTTTGTAAAATTACCAATTCATGCTGACCTAGAAAATAAAACAAAGAGCATGCTTGGCTTACCTTACTTGGCACGTGCTATATTCTCATCACTTACCATATCACTGCAACAAGCTCTCTTGGGAACACTGTTTTTTACCCCATCTCTCAGCACAGATAACTCTGTGCCCTGCTGCACCAATGCCAGAGAAGGGTCAGTGCTTCTTTCAGTTAAGATTTCAGACTTGTGTTTTATAAACAGTGAAGAAGGAAAAAAAGCTGGTTTTCATTTAACATTTTCAGGGACTGAAACTGACAATTCCAAAAATTCATCTTATTTCAAGTTACTGCTTAAGGAAAAAAAAAAAGTCCCTGCAACACTTAAACCAAGTGGCTCATTCCAGTCTTTATTAGATAACAACTAAAAGAAACGTGGCACTTATATTTTCACAGCAGGACAAGCATCACAGGAAGTAATGGGCTACAAAGCTATAGCAGTACAGTGGAAAAAATAAAATTAAATAAACCAAAACCAAAGCTTGCTGCAGATATTACAGCTTCTTCTACGTGAAAACCACAGCTTTCAGGACAGCAGAGTGCAATGCAGAGGCAGCAACAGCATCATTCTATGCTCAGAGAGCTGGAGGACTGTCACACCAAACATGGTATCACCTAATTGTGTCCTAAGCCACAGTGAAAGCAGAAGGTGCGGAAATGAAGGTGGGTTATTCATTTGGCTCACAGTCCTACTCAGTTCCCTTCTTCCAGCACAGCAGGCAGTTGATTGCCTCCATTCAGACAATGGCTGCACAGTCACTGAGCCATCTGGGCCTCCATTGCCTGTGCTGTCCATTCTGGGGCTGTCTGACTTATCTTCTCCAGCAGATTGTTAACCTGGAAACACAGTGACTGAATCTGCTTGTCCCAAGTTGGCAAAGCTTCACGAGCTGGAAAAAAAAAACAAAACAAAAAAACCCATACAAAACAAAGTAAGTCTTAGCAATTCCCTTGCCTTTTCAACTGTACCTTTTTCTTCTTCTGCCACTGCCCTCACCTACCTGACAGGGGAAGCCTTCGTTGCAGCTATAGCATGCTCATTTCTGTATTCAAAAGCTACAATGATTTTGGCTGTCTGTTACAAGCTTAACTCCTGCATTGCAAAGTACAATTGAACAGAGAACTTCCTGGTGAACCTGTTCCTACAAGGAGACTGATGGAATAAATTCACACTTTCCTGTGGGCAAGAAAATGCAGAGTAGGGAGGGTGGGTGAAGTGTGGTCCTCCATTAAGGCAAACTCTGCCACCTCCTGGCCACAGCAAGACGCAGCAAGTTCACTTCAGACAAGAAACTTAATTTCCTCACCCTTTAAGGCAGCATCTCAAAAACCTCACTCTGAATGGTGCTAAAAAAAATTACTGTGGTTGAACTTACTCTCAAAATGAACAATTCCGTCAATCTGATCAATAAATCCATTCATGCGACCCTCAGTTATCATCTGAGAAGCTATCTTTTCTGCCTGAAATAATAAGAGAAAGAGATGTTAGAAATTTCTTCCATTCTGAAAGAAGTTTAAAATGATTAACACTTAATAGTCCTTATGGGTTTTTCAACATCTCCACACACTGTGGGGGACGGGACGTGGGACCTACAGACAACACTAGTTATTAAATGATTAGACATACTCTCAGTGGCATCTAACTCCACTACTGTTCATTCCACATCCTGTGTATTTCCTTCTAGATATTTAACCTTCCTCATAATATGGAATATTTAATTATTTTCTAATATTTACCACAGATATTTTCTCATGTCTCTGATGCTCCTTGTTTTTACAGAAGATGTAGAAAACTGATACCTTAGCTGCAGGGATCTCCAGTAATGCTCCGAGCTCTTCAAAAGTAATGTTGTTGTAAAGTTTGCTTGCAGACAATAAGTTGTGTTCAATAACAGCTCTGTCCAGGATACTGGAACCTTAAGGGTTAGATGAGAAAAATATCCATTACTATAATATTTAAATCCTTAGTTTATATTGTAGAGCAGATGGAAAATGCCTTTCTTCCCCAATGGTTATGTGTGCAGAAGGTCCAGATGCATCTGCCTTGCATCAGTGTTATGCTACACAGAAGAAAGTGAACAAAGAGAAATAGATAGCACGTAGTTGATTTTAAGACAGGTAGCTTAAACCCTGTTATTTAATTTCTAGAATAACCAAGTGGAGCCCTCTGTTTTGCTACAAGACTCAACATCTGCACTGAGGGAGTTTGACCTCCTGTGATCAGTTCCTAGTTTGCCAAATGGAAAGACCATTCCTCTTTTGTTTATTCATTACTGCTCTTAGGGGGACAATTAACCTCTCTTTTACTGTGCTTGTACAGTGATAAACCCTCATCTAATTTCTCTCTTCTTGATTTAACAGTTTACCTCATTTGCCCCTTAACCTATAGTTGAAGATAAGCACATTATTAAATGCCTACGAACCTCCATTCTTTAACTTACACAGACAAACAGTACAGGTTATAAATGAACAACAAATTGACCCAAAGAAAGCACTGCAGCTTATCAATAGTAAGTAACTTTAACCAGTTTTCACCTCTGTGATTACAGAGTTGTTTATTTGTCCTTAATCAATGAGTTATTGTTCACTAGGAAGGTTTTCCTGATTAAGAGGTATTTCATGCTTGTATATTTTTCCACTTCAATATTCTTCTAATTTAGAAAATTGAGAGCAGTGTGTTTAGGATTCCAGTGAAGTCATTACTTCACATTATTTCTCACTTTTCAGAGGCTCGAGGAAGAACACTCTGTTCTAATAAGATGTCAATGAGATGGATCAGAAAACAATTTGGAGAGAGTCTGAGGTCCAAGTCATCCCCTCACTATCTATCATCTTTCTGTCAAGTCAGGAAGCAGTTCAAATAAATTTATCATCCGCACAGACCATTTACGGCCTACATGCATGTCACATGTTGCTAGGCATCCTATTTATAACAGTGCCTTAGAACTGGAGAAGTTCAAAAGGACAGAGACTCAAAGTACGAGGCAAGGTTAGAAATACTGGGAGGGTGTCAGTACAGTGCCTGTACGTGGACAGAGAAACAAGATTTTTACAAGTTATATCCTAGAAGAGTATTTCAAAACCTTGATAGCCAGTGAGAAAGATGAACTATAGCTAAGAAGCTTTATTATTAAGCTATACTCATGAGGGTAACATGCTGGGAAATAATTTTAAAATAATCATATAAGCAATACTAAATTCTTTTCCATCACACTTCTTGACTGCATTGGGCAAACCTAACTCCTGAGGACTAACACCTAGCATTACAAGGTTTTAGAGAAATACATACCGTCAGCTGTAGTTGCTTTCTGGTGAGGCATTAGCATAGCTGCAAACTCTTGCAGCTGATTTCCACGGATAATTCTGTCGAGATACATTTTCTCCAAGATCCCATAGGCTGCAAGCTGCTGGCATCTCTCATCCTTGAAGAGTGTAGCAAGCATGCGAGAACGCTGTTGTCCTAGGAGAGTCGAGAAGAATCCTCATAGATGACCACCAAAGCACTGAGTATTTAGAGGTAAACAACAGAAAGCTATCTTTTTTTCCTCAATACATGCAATTAACCAACAAAGCTCTACTAAAGAAGGAACTCGGTTGTGTTCAGTTCCAAAACACTGTTTGCCACTGACTATCTTTTGAATCTTTAGCCAAGGTGCCACCTTATCACTGGCAAAGACACAAAAGTAATCCAACTCCAAGTTAACGGTATGCCACAGGTAATTTTGACACCATGTTCACAGTTTTAGATTCCTCACCAAACCTTGGTGACAAGATTCCTCCCTACAAGTAATGCACAAGCTGACTTGCTTCAGGGGCTATGAAATACATTTTTGTTTAAAAGACCCAACATAGGTAACGTGTATTTTACCTGCTGATGCCAAAATAGTACAATGCAAAGCATGCTTCAATGCCTCCAGTCGTTCAGTTTCATGGACTATGCTCTTATAGGAGAGCTCATTGTATCTTTGGGCAGCCTCAATGAACTTTCTTCTGTAATCAAGAACTCGAGCATAGCAAACCTAGAAAGAAAATGTGGCTCAGAAAAAGAAAACTAACAGGGGCAGCTGCAAAATATAGGTGTGTATAAATTGCCACATTACCAAGTGACAGCTCCCATAAATACTGCTCTACTGCATCCTAGGGAAATCTGTGTCTTGGAACGATTAGCTTGACTTGTAAAGCCCTTGCTAAAGTATCATGGAAAGCAATTGAAAGGGCATGTTCCAGCACTCTTCACATGTTAAACATTGCAAATGTCTAAATGCCAGAAACTAAGTAGATGAAATATTGTACAGCTGATATTGTACTTACGTAAGCTTCCCCTTCACTACTGACATTGACAGCTAGCACTTAGGTAGCAATTTATGTTTCAAGTGTTTGCTTTTCCCTTTCAGCACTGTAACAGCATCTGATATTTCTTCTCTCCCTTCCTTTGTGCTTTTCTAATGCTTACAGAAAATATTTACACTTCCAACTGAGTGTACACTTTAAAACATAGCATGGGGGGAGAAAAAAAAAAAAAAGGGAAAACCAACAAACCAAAACCACCACACCCTGAGTTACAGCTCATGGCACATCTGCTTTGTGTTGTAGAGTTTTAACCACCACCACACTTGATGATACTGTCACACTAGAGTTATCACTACTCATCCCAGTTACTAAAATGATTTGAGAAATTAGTGCATGAACTATGTACACAGTAAACTCACAAATAAGCAGAAAGGTCAGCAGTCACTTTACTACATGAAACTTAAAGCTACTTGTATAGATGGGACTTACTATTTAATTACTGGGGGGAGCTTCCGTTGTCTCTTAATATTGGACGTGACTTTTTTCCCCTCTTAGATTTACAGACAAAGGCGGAAGCAATATTTTCAACAATGTTTCAGATGTTTTAAAGCTTAAATTTTATTTTCAATCAGTAAAGTGGGCATTTAAGGAACCTTTATAGACTTATCTCCAAACTATAAGGAACAAGCTGTTTAATTATTGCTAAGACGTGACTCTCAAGCTCCCAAAACCATTTAGAAGCTTTTCCCTTTGTCTCTTTTCTCATTATGAAAGTTTTAGTGGCATTGCATAAAAACGTCTCAAAGTGGAATCAGCTCCCTTTAGAAAGAGAAAGCAATAAAGCAAGTTAGACAACCTTGTAATGGATTTGCAGCTGTTCATTAGTTGATTCATTCTGAAGCAGGGAAGCTCGATTAATATAAGCTTCTGCTTGAACTGGGTCATCATCCTCCAGATATAGCCTGGCAATTTTCAGGTAGGTCTCCAGTTTATAATCTACATTGTATTGTCTGTAGAGAAAAAGAAAAGCAAGTGCTCAGAGTTGCTCCACAACTACCCTTGCTCTTAGCTGTTCTAAATATATATTATGATTCTTAAGCACTTGGCTACATTTGCTTTACCCTGCTTTCTTTTCCTCTAACACAAAATTAGTGATCTCTGTTCAGGGTAAGGAAATTTGAGATGAGTGCCAATATATTCAACTTTGGAATATATATATATATATATTCCATAGGCTCCTATAGGGAGAATATAGGCTTCTACAAACACCAGCAGAAATAATGCTGTCCTCCAAGACACAAATGTACACTCTAAGAATCTGGTTTTAGTGGACTGGAAGTTTGCTATAAGTGGTGAGCCACTTGAGTTAAGAAGCAAACTTGCAGTGGAACAAATAGGTGCTAAATAGGCAAAACCTATGGCAATTCCTTCTACATGCATACAGGGAAAGATAGAAAGGACAGACAGAGAGAAGTAACAGCAGGGTTCTAGATTTAAACAAAAAAAAAAAGGAGGAAAAAACCACAAACCCACAAACAAACAAAACTCCACAAAAAAATCAACTTTAATTATTTGTTAAATAGTTAACTATTTGTTAATATCCAATTTCAAACTCTGCCTTCATTTTGAGCTGTAAAGACAAACACATGGAAGAACTGTCACCTTTCAAGGACCTTTCAATAACCTTTAGAAGCATTTTTGTAAAATACTATCAAAAAGGCTGTTTACCGACAAGACTAACGAATAGTGCAAAATTTCTAGTGCAGTATTTTTACCCACTAAACTGTTTGCTGTAATGTACAATCATCAAGGTATACTTTTGTCATCTGGCAGTAGTTCTGGCCTGAACTACTGAAATCCTGGGAAAACATGCAACCCCAAAATTCTCACTCGCTGGTCTAGTTAAGTACAAAGGGAACAAATGTATTTAACCACCCAGAACTGCATCTAGCACAGTACTTACTTTTGCCCTGTTTCCAAAGGGATCCCCACCAATACTTGTGCTGCATTTCTCCAGTCTTCTTCTTTCTCATAGATTGATGCAAGATGTTGCCTTATTGAAGCGACCTAAACAATAATAAAATCAATAGCAAACGCTATAGAAGTTGAACAGTTCTGTATCAACTTTCACAGTATTTGTTCTTGTTCATGAATCCCCTCAACAGATACCCCAGCTTCACAGACACAGCAACCTGCAGGTACACAACTCTTCCCGTGCGAGGAGTCCTGTGTGGGACTCCTGGATCAAGTTTTAATACCAAACTTTTTAAATATGAGTGCCGATTTGAAGCATTTCCACTGAAGCTTGTGACAAGATAAAAGGACTATATCTTCAGGGAGCGATAAGTAGTAACATTTATAAAGCTTCTAAAAAGATGAAACAAGGCTTTCAAGACCTGGAGCACCACGATTCACAAGCCATTTCTTGCAGCTATACCTCATATCATGTCTGCGAAACATGAATGAGGTGAACTATGATTACATCCTAATGCAGAAATTTCTACTTTATAGAGCAGCTGTCAGCAGGTAAAATATCAGTGCTTACAATCTGGGTTTTATAAGCAGAAATGTGGTTAAAAAAAAAGAAATCATATGATGCCTTGGATTTAATTTATGCATAATCATTATAACATATAGTCAAGCATGATCAGTTAGGACTAAGAGTAAAAGCTGCTTAAAAAGACAAAAGATAAAGAGAAGCAAATACAAATCATTGCAGAAATTGCCTTGCTTTTCTTCTCAAATATTAGATCCTAAAGGCTTTTTATATAAACGTCTTCTGTAAGAACTTTCAGATGATGGTAAATACTCATAAAATAAACCCAAGAACTGAACTGAAAAAGAACTGCAGCACCTTCAGTAGTTAACTAGAATAGGGATTTCAAGGAAACATTTTTTTTCTGGTAAAATGATTACGGCTAAAATACACATACACACAGATATTTATTTTGAAACAAGAGATATTTGTCAAGATGCTTCTCTCTTTACATCACCTGCCTGTTCCATTAGTTGGGTAAAATGCAATACAACGAGTACCAGTCTGTCTCTTGACAGTACCTCCAGTAGCACAAGTATTGTTTCATTGCAAGAAGACATTTTCTGGTAGCAGAAGAATTACATGCCCAGCATCCTGATGAAGACACAACGTCTGTATTCTTTGCACAGTCCTAAATACTCTCTGCATTTACCTCAGGTTTTGCATGTACAGGAATGCAAAATTGGACTCCAAGTAAGAATATCTGTTTTGAACACCTTTTTTAAAAACTTAAAATAGTTAGCAGATAAGGTAAAAAACCCCAAAGCCAAGCCTGCAAACCAAAAACCCCTTGTCATTGATCGCTCACCTGCTCTTCAAATGAAATAACTCTAGGCTGTATCTTTTCCAAGGTGAAGTGGTAAATTTCTTTAGCTGTGCTGTCAGGAAGACTTGGAAGATGGGTACAGAAATCTGTCAGTAGCTGACGTGAGATCACTAGACTGACATTCTCATTCACCACTGGTTCAGAGACGCACGGAAGAAAAACACAAGATGGATGCAATGCTGGTTAGTGCCTTCACTGTAAGTCACCATTTGCTTTTATGAAATATTCAAATTTTTTAAGTTTTTAAATCTGTATCCAAGTGAAGGGGTTTTTCTTATTTGTTTTTAAAAGGTGAATTTTCTTCTCTCAGAACGTTTGTTTACACTAGAGGTCACTAGAGTTCTAACCCCTGACAGATAATAATGAATTTCTCACTTTGATTTATAGTTTAGAGAGATGCTTCATTCTGAATCACTGTTCTCAGTTGCTGAAACATCTTGGACAAAGTAAACCTTTAGGCTAAATTTCACTAAGTTTACTCTCAAATTAAAAAAAAAATTACTACAGGTATAATTTACAGAGGTGTTCGATAAGCCAAACATCCAATACAACACAAAAAAAACCCTAACTATTTCTTCTTGACGGTTTTTCAAACTAACTTGAGACAGGGGAAGAAGGGCGTTGTTAGTTTTAATACCACTTGGCATCCAGTATCAATTCTAGCATTCAACAGAGACTATGTTTTCACCTTCTGACATTGTCACACTGACAGGCTGGAAAGTTATAATAACTTACAAAGCACAAGTCCATTCTCCCTTAACTTCTGAATGTGGCGATGACGGTTCCTCTTCTAGTTGTGTTTGAGTTCCAATGGGACCAAAATATCATGTATTTACGTAGCCTCATGTAGAGCTAACAAATACGCAATCTTACAGACCTCTGGACTTCACTCAGTGTGCAACCGATTATACCAGATGCACTTACTTGCTTCTACAAAAGCTTTCAAAGCTTCAAGTTGTTCTACACCCGACAGCTGAATGGCTTTTTCCAATATTTGACGATATCTGTCCACAGATTAAAAAAAATAATACATTTAAAAAAATCAGTCATAAGACACATTTTTTCACTAACAAGTTCTGTATCTCTGCTTATTTTCTATGTCGGAGCCCTACTTTTGCTTATATTTTCTATACCTTTAAGGTGGCAATTTTCCAAAGTGTTTGTGCTCAAATGTCAGGATCATTCACCTGGAATTGGTACCTGGCTCTTTTTAAATCCCAGGACTAAATTCTCAGATAACATAGCCCATCATCTTATTATCTGTGAATATACATGCAATTTTCAAGGTTAAAAAAAAAAAATCACATCCCTAGGATAGTGCACAGAAGAAGTAAAGAAAACTGTATCTCTCGTGGATTAAGATTAATAAAATTAGTCAAATGTTCAAAATGCCATTTCAATGAGAATGAGAAACAGTGATGGGAATGGGAGGTAAATAGTATGTCATGGCCATGTGACATGAGCACAGGCACAGACTATGCATTTTTAAGTGTTTATTCCTGCAAAAACAGCAACTCCATTTTTCAGGCTTCATAAAACTAAACTTTGCCTGGGCGATAACCCCAGTGTGTGCAATGCTGGTGAAGTACTACACTCACGTTGAGGCCACTTCCAGGTTTTTACATGAAACTCCTAGAAGCGAAGCGACTCCTCTAGAAAATAAATAACTGGACTGGGACTCTTTAAGAATTTTAGTTGTCTGATCGACATCTGACTGAACCCTCGGGGGAGAGAATTTATGCGACGCATTCCACCGTGAGTAGCTCAAACCCCAAGGCTTGCCAACCAAAATGCCCACCTAATGAAAATAATAATAGCAAGGGAGTTACTAACATATCTACAGCCGCGGAGGATGATGAGTCCCCCGGCGGGCGGGCGGGCAGGAGCTGCGGCGAGGGGCTGAGGCCCCGCGCGGAAGCCTGCGCTAGGACACCGCCAGCACAGAGCAAGCCGTCGTTAGAAGCGAAAAATAAATCAAAAATGACTGAATCATACGGTGAAACCTCCCTTTCTTTCTTCTTTTTATGTAAAGAAGCGCGGCCGTTGGGGCAAGCGCCGCCTTGCCCGCCCAGGGCCCGGCAGCCCCCCACCCCTCCCTCCCCCCC
>VZTV01002873.1:14530-26307 GCA_013400875.1 Anhinga rufa
CGCCGGGGCGGCTGGCTTAGGCCCGGCGCCGCGCTCCTCGCCCAACTCGGTGGCGCGGGCCGCCGGAGGGCACCGCGCTGCCCCCGGGGACCGGGGCCGCGGCGAGGGCGTCCCAGCGGTGTCCTCGGGGATGCTTGCCCGGGCTCTGCCCGGCGGAGCGGGGTACGGTGGGAACGGCGTAGGCTGCTTTCCCCACTTCCTGAAGTCGCCCGAATGCGAGGGCGCACCTGTGCCTTCAGCGTGCTGCTGCGCGGCCGCGGACAGCCTCCGCGTCCCGAGTGGGTTTAGCTGGGCCGTCTTTTGGGATAAGTCCCAGCTTCTCTCTTCATCGCTCTCGCTTGTTACGAGGTATATTGGCGGTCAGAATGTGTTGTTAATTATTTGTGGCCTTGACTTTGAAGCACATCCTGTACTAATTATGTAACCTTTGGTATGGAGGCTTTGAGTTCTGGAAAGCACTTCGGCAATGAGAGCATGTGAAACTGTGCAGTGGAACATAGCGTGAACAGGAGGAAAGCTCTCAGACTTCAGTATCTGTTACTTCTTCCCTTGAAGTCTTAAATGATCTTTCATCAGGTTCATCCTTCCGAACAGTTGCTTGAAACATATAACAGTTATTGTAGAAAATACTGAATATAGAAAAATAATTGAGAATGTTCCTTGCTTGACCTAAAGCTGGCAATAACAGGTAATGCCTTGTGCGTGTGGTTAGCTTATTCACAATAGCTTTTTGGCTTATTGGAGGCAAGAAGAATAGCAGGTTATCAGCTGAGAATATTTCTTCTGTCAGGGGAATCCTTTCATAAAATCAAATGTATTATACTTGTGTCTTTCAGTCCCTGAGACATCCAGTTTACATATGCGTCAGCAAGTGGTTATTTGGCTACGTGCCTTGTACAGACTTGTATCAACCTACAGGGAGATACAGGGCTGCATTGCTCTGTAGGCCAAGCACTCTTAAAGGCTGGCTTGGAGGTTATGTTAGAAAATAAAGCCCAGCTTCTCTAATGAGTTAAAAAGGTACTTCATGCTTGTTGTAATGCTTAAGTTTCAAAAGTTTGTTATGCAAAGTTGATTGTTCAGATTATGTATGGGGAACCACCTGCTGTTGTTTGGTTTGCTTGTGCTTCTGTGATGTCCAAGCTCAGGTAGTTTGTAACTGAATGCTCTGAAGGGTCCAGATAGAATTCTCAAAAAGCTTTAACTGGTTTCAGGTTGAGTATCTGCTATCCAGAGGTAAACTTGAAGTGTAGTGATGAAGAGTGCTGTCAGATTTCAGCCTTAGAGGCCTTGTTATCTCATACCTTGGGATATCTTTTATTTTAGGTTTTGAAAAGCAGTTAAAATTCCTTAGATTCTTCTCCCTTACACTTGTTTGAAAAATATTTCATGGGAGGAAAAAAAAAGCAAGGTAGATTGGGGTTGGGTGTGTTGATTTCTGCTTCAGTAATAAACTGTGCTTCCTTATCTGTCACTTGGTCTGCTTGTGCTTCTGTTCCCTTCCTGTGCTAAAGAGGTAGTGCTTTCTTAACATGCTGTTAGAAGGACATCTTAATGTCCTACAGAATTTGTATAATACAATGGTGGGATTCATAACAAGTGCCTAGGAGACAAACTCATGTTTGTTTTGGGGTTTCTTTTATTCTTAGCTGTAGGAGCTGCCAATAAGAAGTGGAAAATGTTTCTTGAACTCTTGATTCAAGGGTTTGTGTTTTGCCAGGCCTTCTATTTGAGGAGCTTGGCTTCCCCAGTTGCTTAGAAAACTGGTAAGCAGCACGTGGCTTTCAGTATAGCCTGTGACTAGGCTTGCTCTCTTGACAACATTAGAAAACATAAATTTTTCTTGCATAAGAAAGAATGAGACTGCTGTAATAATCTGTTGATCAGTGATGGGAGTGCATAGCTACAAGATGCAAGAGATTCAGATTTCTCCTGTTCCAGATTAGGATGTAGATTAGTGGCTCCTTAACTCTTCCAACTTCTTTGTCGCTCCCCTGCACAGGCCGTACTTCTGCAATTGAACATGTTGCTACCCATGAGGGTTATGTCCTTAGTTTTTGGTCTCCACTCTGATCTGTCATACAAGTTCCAGGCACATACCCAATCCCCATCTCTATGGTCTGACTGGGGTTGTTTTTCTTCCTTTGGAGTAACAGCAGTTTCTGCTGTATGGACTCAAGAAGCCTATCAAGAATGTTTTAGAAACTTCTTTAGATGAATCTGGTTTTCCTGTGACAAGTTTTTCAGGGTCTGGGTTTTTTTTTTTATTACTTTTATCAAAAAGTTCCCAGTGGTCTCAGGTCTGCCTACATAGCTTAATCTGCTTCCCCCCTCAAACATTTCAATGAAACAGGAGACACAATCTGCAAGCAAGTGAAAGCTTTCTGCTTTAAAATCTAGTTCATTGTTAATATTTTAGCGTCTGGACAGAGCTTTCCAACAACTTTTGTAGTTTCATACTTGTTTTCAATGTTTGCTGTTTGGTTTTTTTTTTTCCCCCTAAGTGTTATGCTCCCACTTATTTGGGAGAAGATGTGGCTATGCGCTGCTATAATAACGAGTGTTTGTTGCTGCTCTGCTAGTGGTGAACTCTGCACTTCCCTGGTAGCTTCTTTCTCTTGTGCTTTGTAAGCACTTAACTGCGGTCTATGTGTAGCTGCTTAAAGACTGATCTGCATTAAAACTAACCTGGTTTTTGTTCTAGGTTGGAGTGAATCTACGCAAAATGGCCAGCCAGTAGTCTAGTATTCTGCCACCACTGAAAGAGTTGGTTGTACTCTTCCCCTTCCCTCTGCCCAGGGAGTATAAATGCAGTCTGGGAGGGGAAGGAGGTTCCTGGGTTACCCCAGCTGGATTGTTGGCTGTGCTGCAATTCTTTGGTACTGTTCTGGTGCTCATAGACTTGGAACTGAGCTATCTCAGCACATGAACCCACCAGAATTTGCTCACTAATTTGTGGCGTAGTTTTCTTCCTGGGTTTGAACACCAGTGTCAGCACCATGGAGAAAGTGGGGCTGTGACAGCCCACAGTTTGGTTTGGATGGCTAGCTTTAACCCAGTTTGGTTTCTTCATCTGGGCTGCCATTGCAGCTACATAATGTTTACTAGCACAAGGAGAAGAGCAAATGTATGGAAATTAATAGGCAGATGCCAAAGGAGGACAGCAGGGCTTTAGCAGTAGTGCTGACTTGATATGCACAGGGAATGGGAGTATAAGGAAAGCAATGCTGCTGATCATGTGCTCCCAGTGGTCAAAGTAGCAAAGGATGCTATTTGAAATAATATAGCAATAAAGATATTGCTAGGATGTTTTTCACAGTAAATCCTAAAAAAATGCAGCAGTTGCTTGTTTTATTAGTATGTAATTACCAGTTTGACAGATAAATTTATTTTCTTTTTTAGCTTTGAAAACCTTGGAAAAGGTTTTCCTTTTCAAATTACAATGGAAGCTTAAATTACCCAGAGCTTGCCAAGGGAAGAAGGATCTCCTCATAACTGGTATGTGAGCAAGTGGTTGGTTGGTTTGGGGTTTTTGTTTTTCCTCCAGCCATTTTTAAAAAGAAAACAACTAGCACCTCTGTTATAAACGTGGCAGTAGTAACATGAGATTAACCCTTCTTCCCATGAAAAACAAAACAAAAACCTTAACTGTGTAATATAAAACTCTCACGTTGATATCAGTTGATAAAATGTTACTTTAAACACTAGGAGTTGTTAATTTGTGTACCTTGCCCGTTCCTCTGAGATGTTGCACATGGTTGTAGGTATGGTGTGTCACATAGGGAAGGTTCACTTAGCAGAATGTAGAGTAATGGGAAGGGAATGGTGTGCGTTGGTTGAGTGAATTATGGTTGCCTTGGGAACTATTATTTTGAATTTTGAGACTGTAGATGGTTAACTTTGTGGTGGAGAACACCTGATATTTTCTTAGTATTCCTTGTAACTGATGAAAAAAGACTGGATACTTACACTAGTTCTGTATTCAGCATTTGATAAGAAGTAAGGTTGGGGTTTTTTCCTTGATATAGTTTTACATTGGTATTGTATTTGATAAATCTAGAACCAGGATCCTCTGGGAAGCATGCAGACAAACTGCCTCCATATCTTGTCTTCTGCAGAGAATGGAGATTATTTTGCTGGTGTTCCACATGCATATTTTGTTACTGTGTTAAAATGATTTGCTTTCACTCTGCTGTTACGTATGCAAACGCGGTGAGTTTGCAGTCTTAGGTGATTAATTTTTCCTTTGTTAATCATAGCTTTCTCATGGATTAATGTTTTTTGTTTCATGACATATTTTTTAAGGCAATCTCTAGCTCAGTAAGCTTAAACAAAAGACTCTCTGTTGAAAAAATGCAGTGCTGAGTGATTTTGTAATTCTTTGCTTTACAACAAAACAAACCTTTCAATTTTGAAGACAAAATATAGAGTGTCAGAGAGTAAGAAAATGAGGAATGCATGAAATGACACCATTTTACCCATTATTGAAACGGTAGCAAAAATGAAGGATGGCAATTAATTAGGCGAATTGTAGTACATTAAGATTGCCTATGTGCAGTTGTGGTCTTTCATTTGATAATATGCCAGCAGTACGGGATGAATCATGGGTATACATATGCTTCTGTGAAGGCTCTTCTAGCAAATGAGAGAAAACATGTCCAGTGTCATGAGTTTAAGAACTATATTTCCTGTCTTTTTGTGACATCGATCTTCGTGAATTTCACTTGCCTGGAATGGTTGATGTGTGCTTGCATGTGTACTTGGCAAAAAGGGATGGGAGGACACAGCAAACAAGGAAATGAATTAGCATTATCTTTTATTTTGTTTTGGCTATAAAATGCCCCAATAAAATTATTTGTTTCTCTAAGATATTTTTTTTCCCGTTGAAATCAACTTTGGCAAACAAGCGACCTTCACTTTCTTAACTGTAGCTTGTTTCTGCTTTGCATAGGTAGGTGTTCTAGGTCACTTGCACTAGCAAGCAGTCAAGAATCTGTAGGAACTATGAGCATTGCGTTTTTATGTAGTGTATTCAATCTTTTCTTGAAATAAGTTTCTTCTGTTTGTTGGGTGAACATCCAGAACATTAAATGAAGAGTGGGGTTTTTTTCTGCTTGCAAGGAATAATTCTGGTGCCAGTACAAACTGGCTACAGCAGAGGGACCAGCAAAGCTGTAGTCAGTTTAGCACCTACAGTGATACTAGCAAAGGTTGTCACCTCTGTTTCCTGTGAAGAAACAAAATTAACAATTGCATATGAGCTATGGATTCTCCCAGGAGAGAAGCAGAAAACATGAAAGGAGGAGGCTATTTTTACCGTTGCTACTGGAATGACTGGGAAAAATAAGAGCTCGTTCTCTCTGTTGAACGAGAAAGTGAGTTTTCATGTTATGTCAGCAGAAGACATAGGTTGAATAAAAAGCTTCAACAAGTTGATTGTCCTGGATTCTTAACAAAAATTGTTAATGCCATTGTTATCATGAGTTGTTACATTTGCTTCTGATACTTGTTTATGTCTGCGAAATAAGCTTTGTCCTTGGAAGAGAGTTATCACTTAGTTGTCCAGGTAATAAGAACCTAGACTACCCTCAACAACACGGATGCTATACAGTTTTGCACAAACTGATCCCATAGTCACTTACAAGTTATATTGCTGCTGCTCAGTTGGTTTTGATAGACTGTACAGTTTGACACAGAGCTGTTTGGGTGCATCTCCTGAGCTGGATTCTGGGCGAACTTAATTGAGGTGCTGAGACACCCTCTGATCCAGCTCATTGTGGGTGTGTGGTGCTTTAACACTGAGTGATCGACTAGGGCAGCTGAGTCAAAGCAACCTTGCCAAGACTACAGGTCAGCTTTGATGTCCCATCATATATAACAACACTGTTAATCTCCAATCCCCAAAATTATAAATTGGCAGTTGGCAAAAGCTTCTGTGTATACAAAGTTGTCGTAGATGTAGTAAAGAGGGAAGCCATGAGCTATGTGACCTTGCAACATAAAAAAAAAAAAAAACCACCCAAAACTTTTTCCATGGAGAAACACAATTAAGCCTTTGCATATAATTGTTTCTTCTCTTATTAATTCTGAGAATGAGATGAACCTTCTGGATCCATTTCAACTCAGGTAGTGTAGTGGTGACTTGTCTAACTGGTGGCAGAGCATGTTTGCCATGGAAGTCAAATTGGGAAGGGTATTCATAAGGACAAAAAGGGGTATATTGAGTAGCATGGAGGTTGCTTGCAAAGAACTCTTCCTTCCAGATGGCCGTGGTATGCTGCCTAGAATAAAGCATCTCCAGGGATAGAGTAAGGTACAGTAAATATCTCTCTGTGCCACTTTCAGGATATTAAAAACAAAGGCTGTAAGAGATAATGTGTGGTCCTATTCACTGAAATGCTTCTCTCTGGCTAGTCCTGTCTGTAAGATTATTTTTTTTTTTGAGGTGTTTATCCAAAAGCTTAACTGTTGGTTTTCTTATATACACTTAATGAAACTTACAGTTTGTGTTTCAGAAGCTCTTCAACCTTTTGTGTTATGATAAATGAGACTTCAGAGGTCTGAGAAACCTCCATTTGAAGTGGCCCACATGGTTCTGGAGCAGAGACGAAGATTTCACTGAAATTCCCATTTCTCCTATTGATCTCTTGACTCAAAATCTTAATGTGGAATTTCATTCCACAAAAGCCAGTCAGCTATTGCACAATCATGGTTATTTAAATAAGTTTTCCCCAGAAGGAATATAGAGGTGCTTTATCTAGAGATTAAAGTGGGAGGGAAGGGGTAATAGTGTTCTTTGGCATCTGAACCAAGTCATGGTTTTCCTGCAGGCGAGCTCTTTATCTTCAGGACAGTCCTTCTGCAAGTAAATATATTCTATACTTGTTACGTGTTGTCATGTTCAAGGCTGGTAGAGCTGCTGAGATCTGCAGCTAGAAGCCTGTTTTCTGGCGGTTCACTGCAATATAACTGTCTTGAGCTATTTTTACTTTTCTTTCAATACTCCATTGTACTCAAAAAAAATGAAGAAAGCCAACTTAGATTTCTAGGATAAGTTTAAAAAGCAATAGTGGCCATAACAGCTTTCACTGCTTTCAAATCTTGACAGCACTACCCTGAAAGCATTGCAGTTTATGGCCTTAGATATTTATCTGGTTTTCATCTCTGCATTCTTCTGACTTTGAAAAGAATCATGGTTACATGAGACACATAAGGAATTAAGTGTTCAGGACAAAATGCTTTTCTGTGCCATGCTAGCATATTTTTGGAAATGAAATCAGTGTTGCATGTGGTTTTGCTTCAGTTAGAAGGAACTTCATGTATCGTACCTTCTGACTGGGCAGTGCTGCTGAAGTATACATGTAATGCACTGCATAATCATTGTGCTTCCTGATTTGCAAAGTCTCAGTAAAATTGATAGGTTACAATTCTGTTGTGATGAACCTTTGCTCATAAATACAGCACTAAAATGCACTCTCGCTGAAACTGCTGGCAGCAAGCCTAATCTCAAAAGGTGCCCAGTATGATAACACCTGTTAGAAGTCTGTGGAGAACTTGATATCAAGCCTATGATGGCAGTTTTCATGCTTGTTTTTGAGTGTTCTTGGTGTGATATTACTGTGTGTGTTCTGAATTCTTCTGTAGCCCCACATTCAAGAGGTGTCTGGAATTTGGAAAGCAAGACCTTTATTTCAAACTATATTTAAAAGACTGAAATCTGCGTTTCTTGGGCCTAATGATAAGTACTCTTCATATTTAAGTTTTGGGTTGGTTTTCCTTTTCCAGTTCACTTACATTTATATTCATTTTAACTTCAGATTCTTAATGCTTTAATTTTGGCCTCCTAAACACTACAGAAAATAACATAATTTGAAGTTATTTTACGGGTTATTTCTTTTGGTCTTATGACCAAGTTTGCATAGAAGATAAGGTTAGAAATGCTTTATTAAATGTAAAGACCCTGGAATCTACAAACTCAAATATTGGATTGTTCATGGCAGTGAACACCTTCAGAATGTGTTTAATGATTGTAAGAACATCTGTGTAGTTTTGTTTTTCAGCTTCAGTGCTACTGTATGTGTGAAAATTACTGAAACTGGCATGCAAACCAAGGGAAGGGTAAAGGGAAGTGTTCTGATTTTTGGTTTCTATTTTATTTTTAATTGGCTTGAAAGTAGAATATTGTTTCCAGTTACAGAAAGCAATCTGAACTGCTTTGAAGTGTTCTGCTGCAATGAATGTTATTTCCCGTTCTGTCCTGGAAAGTTGCTGTAAGTAAGGCGTGTGCTAAACAAACAGTGTTTAAGACTTTAACCTTACCATGATAAAGCAACCTTCAACACTCCTTTTTAAGAGAAAAGGAGGATGTATAGATGTGTATGGAATCTCTTTCTGTCATCAACAGCATTCATTTGTTGGTAATCAGAGCATAAATGGCTATTCTAATTATGTCTCTTATTTGTGCCTTCTTAGCCTGGACATGCCAGTCATTTGAAAAACATACACATATCAATGTTCTTATACTTCTGCAGAACATTGTACTTTTAGGTTGGCAGGTGGTGTTCACATAACAGTAATGCCTTTGCTCTTCAGTGCACTCCCGAATTTACTTAGCACTGGTGACGATTAGACCCTTAAAGGGCACTAAGTAGTTATTGAGAAGCAGATTTATCATCAGCTTGCTGATTCTGGTCCATCTTCAGAACAACATGGAAGTCTTAAGTTTTTGACTTGCTGTGAGCCACAAATAGCAAACATTGAAAGTGTCAGCTGATGATTATGAGATAGATAGATACCTATGCAAATTTGAGTTGGTGGGGTTTTTTTTCGGTAATACTACTCAGTACCTCACAATGGCTAGAATGTTCTTCTTTAATCTGGGTTTGTAATTGGTCGTATATTTGGGCAATGTAATGTGGTGAAAAGGGGGTTGTCCAATCCAGAGTAAGATCATAGAATGGTTTGGGTTGGAAGGGACCTTTACAGATCATCTAGTCCAACCCCCCTGCAGTGAGCAGGGACATCTTCAACTAGACCAGGCTGCTCAGAGCCCCATCCAACCTGACCTGGAATGTTCCTAGGGATGGGGCATCTACCGCCTCTCTGGGCAACCCCTTCCAGCGCTTTACCACCCTCACTGTAAAAAATTTCTTCCTTATACCCAGTCTAAACCTACCCTCCTTTAGTTTAAAACCATTACCCCTTGTCCTGTCACAACAGACCTTGCTAAAGAGATCGTCCCCATCTTTCCTATAGTCCCCCTTTAAGTACTGGAAGGTTGCAATAAGGTCTCCCTGCAGCCTTCACTTCTCCAGGCTGAACAACCCCAACTCTCTCAGCCTGTCTTCATAGGAGAGGTGTTCCAGCCCCCTGATCATCTTCGTGGCCCTCCCCTGGACCCGCTCCAACAGGTCCATGTCCTTTCTGTGTTGGGGGTTCCAGAGCTGGACGCAGCACTCCAGCTGGGGTCTCACCAGAGCAGAGTAGAGGGGCAGAACCACCTCCCTTGACCTGCTGGCCACGCTGCTTTTGATGCAGGATACAACTGACCTTCTGGGCTGTGAGCGCACATTGCTGGCTCATGTCCAGCTTTTCACTCACCGGTACCCCCGAGTCCCTCTCCGCAGGGCTGCTCTCAATCCCTTCATCCCCCAGCCTGTATTGATACTGGGGATTGCCCCAACCCAGGTGCAGGACCTTGCACTTGGCCTTGTTGAACCATATGAGGTTCTCACAGGCCCACCTTTCCAGTTTGTCCAGGTCTCTCTGGATGACATCCTGTTCTGGCATGTCAACCACACCACTCAGCTTGGTGTCATCTGCAAACTTGCTGAGGGTAGACACCATCCCACTGTCTTAAGTCATTGATGAAAATATTAAGCAGCACTGGTCCCAGTATGGACTCCTGAGGGATGCCACTTGTTACCCCTCTCCATCTGGGCATCAAGCCATTGACCACTACCCTCTGGATGCAGCCATCCAGCCAGTTCTTTATCCACCAAACAATCAATCTATCAAATCCGTACCTCCCCAGTTTAGAGAGAAGGATGCTGTGGGGGACCATGTCAAAGGCATTAGAGAAGTCCAGAGAGATGACATCCGTTGCTCTTCCATTGTCTACTGATGTAGTCACTCCATCATAGAAGGTCACTAGGTTGGTCAGGCAGGACTTGCCCTTGGTGAAGCCATGCTGGCTGCCTCAGATCACCTCCCTCTCCTCCATGTGCCTTAGCATAGCTTCTAGGAGGGTCTGAGGTAGATATCTCACTAGATATCCAAGTGTTTCAAAATGCTGGTTTTCTAGCAAGTAATGCACTCACATGTACATGTCATTCAACCATTTACAATTTGTATGACCTAGTGCTTTCATCAAAAACTTAGTTGTGGCTTTTATTCCTCTTTCTCTCTGTCTTCTGTTTTGCCTGAAAGGCTCTCTGTGACTCATGAGGATTTTTGGTTATGTACTATATCCAAGGTCTTTGTTAGTTTGATTGTAAAAATCGCTTTTATATGCAGTGTGTGTAGTCTAATTTCTGTGGTAGTATGCTGTGATTCTTTGTATGTGAGAATTAATTTTGATGTGAAGAAAATGGCTACAGGTCACATGATAGCTGAGTCTTAAAATACGTTTTTAACAGCGGTTGTAGTGAAGGAAGAAGATGCAGTCATGTTGCATACATTGCTTCTAAAGCTTTGGGTACGATCAACTCAAGATTTTTGTGGTGAAGGCAGTGTTTTTCATATCAATACATTGGTAAAACATTTCTGGTTTGGAGACAATAGGGCGTGAATTTTTGAAAACTTAAGAATTTTTTTTTTTTTTTTACAGCATGTCTACAAAGAACATCTTCTGTTTGTTCCTCTGGGGTTTTTTTGGCTCATTGTGTTTTACCTGCCCTTCTCAATATTTTAGTGTTATATGTCAATGATAGCAGCATGGAGAGTTTAGAAGCTGTTCCGTGGCTGAAAAATTGCAAGATGTGCTTTTTTTTTATCCCTCCTCCATCCCAAGAGCTGGAAGATTAGGAAGGGGAATGGGAGCAGGTGAATGAATTGCTATTGCAGTGTTCCCACTGGATCGTACTTGGATCTCTTTTGTGGTAACTTCCAACTATTTGAGTCCTGGTAATTTTAAACTGCTTAATCTCTAAGTATTAAGACCAAAAAAAATGGATTTTTTTCAGCTCAGCTGCATTCTGAAGTTTACATATAACCACTACTGGAGAGGGCAGATAAGCAGAAGCTCAAAAATTTGAAAAGCATTTAAGCACCTAAACTTTGATTGCATGTGGCTGAGAACATCTCATGCTTCTCAGATAAATTGTCAAGGATCCATTCTGTAGTTCCCCTACTTCCTCATGCTCTTGCCTTTGTTCTAATGAATGGATTTAGGAATGAAATAAACTATGTTTTTAAGCGTTTACTAGTTAAATTCATAAAATCAGCATATTTCTCTTAACTTCATATTAATATTGTGGGATTTTGAGTTTAAAATCCTTAAATCTGAGCCATAGCCTGCTGACAGTCCCCTGCTCCACCTTTATTTGAAAGAGAAGTGATGGTGTTGTCACATTTTTGTCTCGGCAAAGGAAATGCCAAGTGTTACCCCTTTTGTATTTGCTAACTGGTGATACTGTATTCTTTTTGCTTTTCCCCCCGCATTTGCGTTTAGAGTCCATTGTACTTGCAGTGAACAATTACTTGCTAGGTTGTCCACTATTACTTTTCTGCCATTCACCTGACCCTAGTTTCCAGCCTTATTCCACACACACACACAC
>VZTV01002882.1:323-11788 GCA_013400875.1 Anhinga rufa
GTATAAACCTAAGCTAAAAAATACAATGGACAAGCTCTCAAAAAACTTAGCCCATTACTGGCCTTTACTGTTAATGCGAGCCGTAGATATTCTGTACAAGGCATGATTTTATTATTTTTAACTTCTCTGGTAATTCATTAATCTATACTGCGATAAAAATTGTTAAAGTATACACTGACATCTAGCTCGGTGCAAGAGTTGAAGGCTGTAGGCTCTTGCCATATGTGCTTCTGAAGATTTATTATTCTACAAGTCTCCCCCACATCTACAGAGCAGACAACCGAACAATAGGTCGTATTCTGCTAAGAGCCTTCGGAGAGTACCAGTGTTTATCAGCTTCTGTATTTTCTTGCTACATGAGGAGAGGAATTATCTTCCATAGATCCTACTATAACGATACTGCTCGCTGCTTGTAACAGCTCTACATTGCCTCCCTCCTAGCTCTGTAACACAGCAGTGATGCCTTGGAGGTGAGTAGCCAAAAAGCAGTATGAGACTGCCATTAGCGTAGCTAGTAGTACGCACTCCGCTCACCCTGCAAACAGAACAAAGCCAACATGATATTCTTTCATACTCTGTTTTATTTCTCTCTCCGAGAAATTAATCTCCTTACAAGGAGAAAACCAATAAAAAGTATAAAACTGAAAATTTGATAGAAGACCAGAGAAAAGTAGATATGAAAACAAAACAAACAAAAACTGCAAACCCCTCAAAACTCTAAGTTCTCTCTCAAAGGAAGAAATTACTTTACATCTATTTTCTTAAGATAGTAATGATTTATAAAATTCCTTTCTGATAAAACTGTTAGTGTTCTGCCATGGAGGACCTGATTTATGAAAGGCAATTTTAAAAAGTGTATCAGGATAATTTAAAAGGAGAAAAGAGTAATTTTTAAAAGATGGTAAGTATTTTTAGGCTGCCCTGCAGACCAGGGCAACATCATAAGAGAAACGTTTTCGTATTGAAAGTGATTTTGTTAGCAGTTCATCTTCAGCTAAAATACAAATAATGGAAGCAGCGTTGTACAAGGGCAGCTAAGTAGCTTGCAATCTCTAAGCTACAGGAATATCAGAATAGTCCAAAAACTGTATACTAGCGCTATAAGGTGAGCAGGGATATAAAGTTGCTGCTCAATTAAACAGAATGCAGCTGTGATAATTCAGTGCCTCTATACTCCTTCCAATAATTAAGATCTCCCTTTTAGTTGGCTGGGTAAAATTCCAGACACAGCCCAATACATTCTGCTCACAGCAAAAAAATAAAAGACATTGTGTTTTGATCCCATTCTATCTTGAGATAGAATTTGAGGGCTTTAATTAAATGCAAATTTCATTGTCAGTATCTGGAGTTCATCATATCAAAATTCTTTAACACCTCAGTTTTCCTTAAAACAATATTTACTCTGTGTGTGCGTGTGTGTGTATGCAATTATTTTGCAATTAATATTTGCAAGTAATAAGTTAATACTAAAGACAGTATAAGAGTAAATGACACTTAACGATTTTTACCGCTGCATATGAAAGACAATTTCTGAGGATGAGGAAGCAGAGGTTTTGCATAAATACACACCCAATTTTGATGTGGATGCATCAAAATATACATAATTTATATTACCAGTCAGCAACATTCATGTAGGATTACTCCTTGAACATTCAGGTCTGCTAAAAATAATGAAGGCATTCAAAATTCCCGACAAAAATTCAGTAAAATCTTTTCTAACAAGGAGTGTTAGGCAATGAAAACAAAGGGTTTGCTCTATCTCTCTCAGAGTATAGTTGATTTCGTATTCTATTGTATTACCATAGTTTCAGTGTATTCCAATCTGTCATAAAAGAAAGAACAAACTTCAACGCCAGCATCAACAGAAATTGTATCAGCAAGATACAGCGTAAAAAGTTCATTACCCTGTTAGACCGTCTAAAGAAACTTGATGTATTTTATATGAAAACCACATCAGTACATGCAAAACAGCTCAGCAATAATTCTGAAATCTGAATGTGTACAGCAAGACAACACACTTACTGAAATTTGGAATCAACAAGTCCATCTCTGACTGCTGAGTTGATTCACTACGCTGTTTGCCGTGTCTGGTAAGTGCAAAGAACTCAAGAGGCTGCAAAAGCAAACGTACAACCCAGAACATCACCACTACACAGTCACACAAATAGCAATTCCCTTTGTTTCGTTGAGTAATGTATCATTATTAAGCTGTTCTTAACAACTTGCACAATTTTGTTCAGAACGTAAGGTAGAAACGATGTGAAAACTAGCCCAGCAACTTTTGTCTCCAGTATGTTTGCGGAATGCATATAACCCTTTCCCTGCAATACCAATGGCCCCAGACAAAAGCACTGTGATGTTCTTCCCTGGACGCACCCAACGTCACTGTCCCTGATGATGCGGCAGGGTTGAATGATGATTCCTTTAGAGATATCTCGGGTTGGTTCACCATGTCAGTCTTCGAGACAGACACGAACATATGGTCTATACTTGGCCTTAGGTTCAGGCCTACCTAAAGCTGTGGAGGTGTCATTCCAAGTCCGTTATAAATACCACCTCTAAAGAAGAATTTAAATTCAACATGTCTTTTAGTCAGAAACTCCAGACAACTACATGTTCTTGGGGTAGAAATGCATCTCGTGAAAAACAAGTTGCTACTCCAAAGAAGAGTCTTTAAGTGGGGAAAAAAAAAGTCAGCAGTTTTGCTGTTTACCATGGGTCCTAAAAACCTGAGCAGTAGGCAAGTGAGCAGAATACTCTTTTAAAGACCCTAAACCCCCACCCGCTTTTACAGAGAGGCGTTCAAACACTTGGAGCTGTAGAAAGCATATGGACACTAGGCGCAAGCCTAGTATTCAAGTCATTGAGGATACTTCAGAGAAGTATTTATGGTACCTGAAAACTCTTTCAGCAGTTTGTCCTTCTGCAGAGAAGTATCAGAAGTATCACTACAAATATCGCTGCAGTTCCTTCTCGGCCAAGACTTCTTTTTAAAAATAAATAGTAATTTCCATCAAACCGAACCCCCTGTTTGTACTCTGAAATAGACACTATAGCAGAGGAGCTTTCTTCTGTAATGCAGTCCAAAACCAAAACACTCCCTCTTCCACTTCCACCAAAGGAACCGCAGCCCTTGTGCCCCCGAGGAAAAGCCTGAAGCACGGACTCCAGCAACTTGCACCTCCTCATCTGAACAGTCTCAGCTGCCGGTTTGTGTGGTGAAAATATTAGAAGGACATTTCTAGGCCCTACCAGACAGTTCTTTCTTGAGATATCCAGTTATGAGCAAGTTATCATGGGCAAAAGTATGAATTTTTAATACTAATTGCTGAAATACACATTATTATTTTTCCATTAAGTGTTAAAAGAAAGATGTGATTCTTCCTGCAAAAACCTAATCAAGAATTAGAAGAAAGAAAGTGAGTATCTGGAAATTGCTTAGATAAATCCGCCTGACACCCATTTAGTCAGTAAGAAAGGCAGGAATGGAGGTTGATCTCTTCTGTCCCACAAGGTGCAGCTTCTAAACTTCTGTAAAAATTAGAATTTGTGTACTTTTGCAGGAAGTCTTATAGCAGAAAATGGGAATACAAAACTGTCCCATAAGTTTCCCCCCAATCCTTCTAACTAAAAAGATAATTTGAAATTAAGGTTACTCATATCAAAGCATTTTCTATGAGTTTTCACCCTGTTAAACAGTGATTACGCACCACTGCTTGATGATTCCTGGTCACCTTAAATCAAATTGAAATGAAATAAAACAAGTAAAAGAGTTGCAGAGAGTTAATGCAGAGCAAATATAACACAAACAAACAAACCAACCAACCAGTTTAATTTTTTAAGTTTAAGATACTATAAGCAGTGGGGGGAAAAAAGGTAAAAGAATGTGACAGAGAAACCTCTAACTGCAAAATTCCAATATAAGACTAAGCATACCAAAACCTTGATTTTTAATAAGCTGGATACTCGGTTCTGTGTGATAATGAGTTGCTTCACAGTAATCCAATAAAAAATGTAATATACCAGCCGATTCAGCGTAAGCACTTGTCTTGTTTTCAGCTGTGAAAAGCTAAAAACATAATAAAGATTCAAACATTTTCTACAGAGCAATATAAGTGCTTCCGATTTTGTTGGACGTGTTTATTTCCTTTCCATTTTGAAAATGAGTTAAATCAGCCTGATGATTTAAATGCTCAAAACTCTGCTTCCGACATATCACTGGGCCCTATACGGACTGGTCTGTTTAAATGCTGGAGTTAAACGACAGCCGTTCTCACAGCCGTATTGCTACAAATGCCTGCGGAGTTTCTCTAGACTTTTAGCTGATCTGTGTATTTTTAAAATCATGTTCAATAAGATCCTGTAACTATATATTCCAACACGTCTGATGCATTAATATGGATATTTACGAAACAAGTATTTATAGCAGCTCATGCCCCAGTGAAGACTTAAAATCTAAATGCGGCACAAAAATGAAGCAGAGCAAAAAGGGTGGCCAGCAGAGCTTCATTAAATAAATGGCATTTTCCCGGGTTTTTTTGAGATTGACAGGAAAAGCAGCAATAAGCTGATTAGACGAGTTTTTAATGGGGGATTCATTTCTTCAGTATGAAACTCCATTAACAATCTACTGTCTCTGAACAGCTCCCAAAGCACATCAGTATACACAGATCTCAGATTCTGCTTCACCCTCACTGTTCCAAAGTCATGTCTTTCAAGTTTTAATGGCTTTGCATAGGCACTTGCGTAAGAAAGAGGTCTGGAATTTTTGATGTTGAAAATCTCGGCTGGCTCCATTGCTACTTTGCTATCTTCTAGGTCACTGCGTCTCCGCAGACCTGCACGCGCACCTTCTGTCACTAAAGCCGGGGTTTAGCACAAGCTACAGGCAGTACAGTCTTCCGTGCACTTAATAAGAAATAACCACAGCACCTTGAACATCATCCTATAGCAAACGAGTGCTGTCACTTACCATCCAAATGCTGGCAACTAAACATAAATTTAATGTATTTTAGATCCCTCCTAATAAGCACCACCCGATAAACAGAAATATTATTATAATACATGATTTGAAATAAAAATATTAAAGTGCAATGTAGATATTTTACCTCTGAGGTTTTGATTTGCATACCTCCGCCATCAATTTACTTATTCCAAAATTACATTTACTACAGCCAACAACATACGACATTGCTTCGAGCATCATATTTCATTTTTCCCAACTGCAGAAAGACGAGAAAATGTGCAGTCACGTTCCAATACGCATCCTGTCTCCTGAAATGATCACGCTAAAGAACAAAGCAGGCCTCTGGTCACTCTCGCAGCCCAGCAAATCTCATCGCCACTGGCACATCCGCATTTTTAATCTCAATCTGTCAGCACAGTGGAACACACACACCAGCATACTTACAGCAATATTCTGATAAATCCGACATCACTAGTACATCGTAAGCAGCCTTACATAAACAACGTGCTTCGGTACCCACAGATAACGGGCTGGCTTTCCAGGTACCGCGCCCGGGCAGCTAACACCGCAGAGAGACCTGAGCAGGGGAGCACTCTCTTGCGGCACCCTGCCTCACAAGTGACTTGCTTGGAGGCAACTGGAATGGGAAATGTGCTTTTGTGAATGCATAATAATACAACGTGTCAGATAACAGGAAACCGGGGCATACAAAAAGTGCAGGTGAAGCCTTCAATACGCTGTCAAAGGTGTTCTCTCAGTAAGTGCTGTTCAGGAAAACTGCTCAATACTGCAGAAATTCTTGGAAATACAAGACCAGGGAGACATAATAACTTTCTTACTATGGCAGCGGAGAAATTTCTCAAGATTAGGAACCTCTGTTTACAAATGAATTCTGTAAAAATGCATAAAAGCAATTGTATTTTAAATTATGATAAGAAGTATCTATCTGGTTATATTTTAATTTTTGCTGGTTTCTGCGTCAAGCTTTTTTGGCTTTCACATGCATAAATTGCAGAAAATTTACAGGACAGAACTGCCTCCCTTCAATATTTCACCAAGAGAAAAGAGAGGAGTGATCTAATTGCTTGCTGTTGTACAAGTAACGCACAATATAAAACTAAGAAAATCTTCTGCTCTTTTGAAAGTGCTCAGTTACTGTCAAGACTAATGATCCAGTCTTGCAAGTGGTGATACTACAAATATAAATCCTACACTTGCAATAATTCTGTGGAAGGCAGTGACGCTGCAGGAATTGCAAGTTTCTCATTAATACATCAACTTACAGTCATTACGATGAGCAATACCCCACTTTTAAATGGCTCAAGAAGGAAAACAAGCCCCATGTCAATATTTCAGCTTCTGAAACCTAACCCTGCGAAACGCAAACGACTGGATTCAATGGAAACAAGGTACGCGTGTAATGACATGTCTGCACAGCACTGTCGACATCAAAACGTTGCGATAGCTACACTTTTACACAGCTATTACACGTTAGCTGTGATGCTTCAGCTAGATCACATTTTGAGAACCATGCAAGACGCTTCATGGTTGCTCTGTGGTCTGTAACACACTGGGGCTGACAGCTCAGAGAAAGGAGGAGTATCCTGACCTTCACCACCCCGAGCTGCTAGGCTGTACTCAATAATCACAGCTTTCATTTTTTTAAAAAAAAAAAAAAAACAAAAAAAGAGGAAAGGAGAAGAATAGGGCGTATTTTATGTTCTTTGATTGCAAAGTAAACTTCACAAGTGGCATGTCTTTTTAGTCTCCAGACAAAACATGTCAGTAAGTCTTCAGAGACCAGAACCACTGCTGTTCATTTCAACTATGTGTTGATCCTCTTGTATAATGACAGTACGTGTTAATCAATAGCGTTAACTCTTCCACAGCTAAATAACCTGCAAGAAGAACTGTATTATATGACTGGAAGTAACCAAAGAATCACGGAATACTTCAGGTAAGAAAGAGAGCTCTGGAGGTTGTCCCGTCCAACCAACCCCTCCACAAGGCAGGGCTCACTTCAAAGCTACATCAGGTACTTGAGGACCTCATCTCATCATGAATTAAAAAGGAGGAAGAGCTTGGAAGCACAGCACCTTGTAGTGGCTTTGCACAGAAAACAAAACACTTCAGAGCTCCCTTGTTCGTACTCTGAGCGCCCACCTTATCAGCTGAGTGCAGTGTGTTAAGTTCCTTATACAAACAGAACTTATTTTTCAAATATGAATCTGAAAAAAAAAGTCATTTCTCCATTAATCCAATAGGGCCGGGTCTATTTTAGCCCAAACTAAGTTACGTCCAACTGCATTACCCTGATACAAAGCAGGAGGCAGGACTATTAAACTTCTGAAAACACATTCCCCATACACTTTTAAACATGCGACCTTCTCACCCAGGACAAATATCCGCTTTCATGCTTTTAATAAACACCTCAAGGTGACACACAGGTTCTCAACCTTCTGATTCATGGGTTCATCAATTCTTTTCCCCACAAAATAGCATTCACTGAAACCTTTCAGCACAGAAGGAGCCAGCGGCAGTCCTCAGAAGCTGAAGATCCTCCCATTTCAAGGTCTTCCAGTCTTAATGATTTTGCAGTATTTTGCAAAATCTGCAAGCTTTATTTTTTGAAATTGTGGTTCCAATCTCTTCAGAAATTACAACCTGTTGGACTGCAAATGTATGCACTGCTGCTTAGAAGCTGGTCTCGGGCAAGGAAATACCAACAAACCCAGAAAAATTGGGTAAGTACATTCATCCCATGCATCTCAATTGGATGATAGCTGTGAAGCCTAAAATGTGAGAATTTAAATTCCTGCATGTATTAGCCATACCAGTAATAGCCGCCCAAGGAACCATCTACTTAAAAGTACTAACAGTGACGGGGTATTACACCAATAAGGACTGCAAAGTGCATCAAAAGCAAAGGAGGCAACCCTTACCAGAACAGAACAACATAACAACAGAATATTCCAGCAGCACTTTGGAGATCCTCTGCTTCCTTAAACCCCACGTGACAGCTACTTTTCTGGGCCACCAAAAGCTGAATTTAACTGTTATTTGGGTCCTGCTCATGCTTTCTGGACCCAAATGTTTCATGATTTGTTGAAACGACAGTCGCCCTACAGAATTCTGATCTTGTTGCAGATCAGAAACAGAACTCATCTTTCCAAAGCATTAGCTGGACATACAGCGAGTCCCTCCAAACACCCGCTAATTTGAGCGGGTGGTTGCGAGTTTTCTTTGAAGAGTACAACAGGCGGCAGGGAGCGTCGACGTACAAATACCAGAGGCTCATATTCTTTCTATTCCCATTGTACATTCTGAATGCAACACTGCCAACAGCGGTCTGCTAATAGGAGATGTCTTAAAATAAAAGGCACAAAAGTTGTACAGCACCAGTTTTGGGAGGGAGGATTTGTCAGGTATGATAATCAGGACATTTTTTTTGTCAGCTGATGGAATATTAAAAAAAAGAAAGAAGAAAAGAGAAGCAAAGCATCACTGTCCAGCCAAAAAAACCGGATATAGGTAGGTATGTAGTCGTGTCCTGACAAATTATATTTCTAGTATTTAATGAGAATTCAAACATAAGCTCAATATTGTACAACTTTGTACATAGGTTACACTTCATATTCCATAGAGTATCAAAATTTATGTCCATACAACAAGGAAAACTTTAATTTCACCATACTACAGATGCAGCTAAAATACTCCCGTCTTCCCTGAAGGATCTGAGCAGCCAAGCGTCTATTGAAACAGCCTTTTGGAACTGGCAATACCTTTGCAACCAGAACACACTTTTGTGCACATCCACCGTTATTTCATGAAATGCTACTGCTTGAACGCATTATAAAGGGGAGGGAAAGAATGCTACTAGGATATGCAGCAGCCAAAAGCCCTCGCTGGGAGAAGTGGATCGTTTTCTGTAAACGAGGCTCCAGAATGATTCTATGACAATTATGTGACTTTGCTACCGAGTGTCAAAACTCTGACTTCAGCAGATGTTTCCACAGTACCTCCGCACTGTGAGTCACCTGGGACTATTCCGGTTTCACATCATCGAGAAAACGCTTCATTCATGCTGAATTAGGCGAACAGGGAGGGCAGCAGTTAGCTGTGCTCAGAGGAGTGTCATTACCACGCAACATCCTTAATAAGCATACTCTAGGTTCAGATGTCTGTCAAAGTAGTAGAGACATTCATTTTCTATTTTACTGATGTAAATTTCTGCATTTTGGACAGATATTTTTTTTAAAGGCTACCTTGAACTCTGTAACCACATTTTTAATGTGTTATTTTGTGAGGTGCAGTAAAATTAATATTTCTGTAAGACAACAACATCAATTAAACCCACTTCTTAGACAGCATTTGAAAGAAAGAGACAAAGTAGTTCCTCAGAACAGGAGCAAGACCTGTGCTTCTGTAGCCATTTTGCACCAGCACGCTTGGGATTCTTCGGCTGGAGTACAAACAGCTAAACTTGATTTTGAATGAAATTTTCCAAATCATATATATATTTGTATATATATTTATATATATATAAATAAAATTAGTTTGACCCATGTGACAGATTTATGGCGCCCTTGTGCTGGGATTTGCCGAGTGTAAGGAGAGCTACACCTGCCTTCTATAAGACACCAGAATCGGCGAGCTAGAGTCCGAGCACTGGCAAGATTAAGGTGCTGGGTCCACGATTTTGCAGCACTAGGATCTCCCCAGTGCATTTCTGTACTGAAGTGCTTTGCTTTTGGTGCAGTGCAATAGAAGAAACTTACCTTCTCTCTTATTATAGCAACATTTCGCAGCTTTGCTACAAAACCGATAATCAACAGTATCTAGAAACCCAGCTTTCACCTAGTAACAAATCCGAGCTGCTTCAAAAGGATAGGTACGAGCTGAGCTGCAAGACGCAAGGAGGGGGTTTTCTGCCAGCCCCACACTCTCCTCCCTTCCCTTTAAACCCCACCCCACCCCACCACCAGAAAAGTCAGCCCCCTTACCTGATAATATCATCGTTGTGCCCGAGGAAGAATTTCTGGCTGTGCTCTCTGGTGTTGTAAACCACGCCGACTCCGGCCACGAAGTACACCACCTCTTTGCCTGCGGTGTAGTACAGGTTGTTGCGGCACTGGTGACCCCGGTACCCGTAAACCCACTCCAGACGGAGCTGGCACCTCGGAGCGGTCCGGTCCGCCATGACAGCCAATCCCCTCTCCCCACAGCACGCACAACACCCAGCGCTGCCCCTCCTTCCCCGAGCGCCTGCCCCCCTTCGGGGCTCTCCGAAGCGTCAGCGGTGCCTGCCCGGCTGCCGAAGCTTCAGGTGGCACTTGCGAGCGACGGCCTGAGACGGCAAACGCGCTCGGGCATCAGGTTCGCCGCCGCCGCCGCCGCGCTGCCACCATAATCTGCTGCTGCTGCTGCTGCTGCTGCTGCCGCTGCCGCTGCCGCTGCCGCCGCCCAGGAGGAGCGGCTGCCGCTCCCCGGGCAGCTTCTGGCGGAGAAGGGAGAGCGCAAAACGCGCGCCTGCACCGGCACCGGGGAGGGCTTTTCCCCTTTCCGAGGGCAAAGTAACTTCCGCGCCTCACCGCCGCCTGCCAGAGGCTGCCCGCCGCGCCGCCCGCCGCGCCGCCCGCGGCCTCCTGCGAGGAGCTTCCTCCGGGGCGCTCCGCCGTGCGAGGCGGCCGTCCCTGGCTCGGCGCTGAAGGAGAGGAGAGGAGGAAGAAAACAAACACAAAACAAACAAACAAACCCACAAGAGCCCCTGGTTGGGGACCGCAGCACGGCGTGAGGGGCGCTGCGGGGGGCGCGCCCAGCGGGACCCGGCGCTGGCAGCCCCCGCGGGAGCAGGGCAGCGCCGCCCCGTCTCTCCTCATCCCCCGGCAGCCCCAATCCTCCCCCTCCGGGCGCCCGCAGCAGCCCCGTCCCGCGTCCCCTTTTTCCAGTCACAAACCACCCCAATCCGCCATGAGGTGCGTGCGGGGACGGGGGGGAGAACGGGGGGGGTCGTGCTTTTTATTTACTCTCCTCCTTTGGAACGGTAACACCCACGCTTGCTTCTCTTCTCCTTTCTCTAAGGCAAGATCTGTTATCGTCATGATCGGTCCGGCGTGGCTGCTGCGTGTCGCGATAAGACACCCGCCACTTCAGAGTANTCAGAGTATCGCTCAGCAAGAGCGACGCCAAACCCAACCCTCCGCAAACTCCGCCGCAGGGAAGAGAACGCTAAGATCGGAGGGGCAAACTCACTCCTTGCGCCAGCGGGAAGGGAAATAATAAAAAGCCACCGGCTGCGAGGCTAACCGCGCTGCCTTTCCCCACACAACACGCCTCGCCTCCGCCGCCCGCAGCGAACTACGCTCCACGCCTGACGCAAACCTTGGAGCGAGGCCTGGCGCCGCACCCAGAGCAGCTGCCTCCGGCGGGAGCGGCGCCCCCCGCGGCGCCGGGCCCGGCGCTGCGCCCCCAGCCAGGCCCGAGGCGGGGGCGGCCCCCG
>VZTV01002884.1:340-12431 GCA_013400875.1 Anhinga rufa
CCACAACTGTTTTGTGCTCAATATTGTGGCTAGGTTTAATTTGTGCTATTCCAGACTTCTACACCCTTTAGTACTTTTTTTCATGCATAATGTACCAGAATTTAGTACTGGTTTATAGTATAATAATTTTGATTAGTTTTAAGAGGATATTCAATTTTTTAATGATCTGTGACATCTTTAAAATAAACGCTTTAGCACGGAATAGTCCTAGCCATTTGAACCACTTGATTTATTCCTTGCCAGTAGTGCTGTACCTAAGGTCCTATCTAAAATATGTTGTCCACTGTCACTGTCTTAACTCCTTCAGTGTTTTAATGTTATTTCAAGGGGAACCTGAACTGTTTGCCTTGGGTTTTACACGATTGTGGTCCTCTGCTTTTCAGAACAATTCCTGAGGCAAGGGATATAACCACTGCAAATCTTTAGAAACAATACTTTATTGGCTCCAGAGATATCTACCTTATTTTCAGGAACGAGTATAAAGTGAAGCCCATAGAATCTGTGGCTGCACAGATCAGTTGGGCTCAAAACGACATTACTGCATCTCCTGACTTTTTGAAGGGTTTGTGGAACATAGACAAAATGGCAAAATGAGATCTGTAAGTCCTGAGAAGTTTTGTACATCACTCATATCTCAGTTACTTAAATGTTAATTCTAAAAAATATCTTTAAAAGATATCTGTTTTGTGTTTTCTGAACTCTTGAAAACACAGTTCTGTGTTATTTGTCATATATGTGCAAAACAGTGCTTAAAATTACGTCCATTCTGTAGATCTCTTAGATACATAGACATTCTTATCCTTGTTTTTTTTTTTTAGACAAATCAGATTAAGCTAAAGAAATGAGAGCTATAAATGTAAGAAAGAAAAAAAGATAAGAAAAATAAGAAAAAGAACTGTGAATTTAGATTGCTCAGTTTGTTAGCTTTTCTTAGCTCACTTCTTAGCCAAACTGAAGACTGTATTATGATCTCTCTGTTCTTCTATGCAGAACAGTCTTTTGCGGTAACTGAGGCCCACTCTTTTGTTGTAACCTGAACTGATCAAATTAGCTAGTGAGTAGACATTTTCTGAATTAATTTCTTGTTATAACAAATGTTATTAACAAGTATGAAAAGCAGGTATAATGAGTAGCAAGACAAAACTTTTCAATTAGTATGGTGTAGTGGGTTGACTTTGGCTGTCCTCCAGGTGCCCACGAAGTTGTTCTATCACTGCCCCTTCTCAACAGGACAAGGGGAGAAATACAATGAAAAACTTGTGGGTCAAGATAAATACAGAGATCACGTACCAGTTACTGTCACAAGCAAATCAGATTCAACTTAGGGAAATTAATTTAATTTATTGTCAATTCATGTCAAGTAAGATAATAAGAAATAAGAAGAAATCTAAAACCACCTTCCCTCCACCCCTCCCTTCTTCCCAGGCTAAACTTCACTTCTGATTTCTCTACCTCCTCCCCCACAAGTGGCACAGGAGAATGAGGAGTAGGGGTTGCAGTCAATTCATAATTCCTTGTCTCTGCTACTCCTTCCTCCTCACCCTCTTTCCCTTCTCCAGTGTGGAATCCTACCCATGGGATACAGTCCTTCATAAACTTCTCCAACATGGGTCCTTCCCATGGACTTCACTTCTTCATGAACTGCTCCAGCATGGGTCCCTTCCATGGGGTGCAGTCCTTCAGGAACAGACTGCTCCAGCGTGGGCTCCTCTCCACAGGGTCACAAGTCCTCCCAAAAAACTTGCTCCAGTGTGGGCTCTCCACGGGATCATAGCCTCCTTTGGGCACTTCCACCTGTTCCAGTGTGGGGTCCTCCATGGGCTGCAGGTGGATACCTGCTCCACTGTGGACTGCAGAAGGAAAACCTGCGACAGCTTACAGTGTCTTCTCACAGGAACCACATCTGCAGCCCTCCCACACCGCTACTAAAACCTTGCCACGTAAACCCAATACATACAGACATTGCATAAGGACTGTGAGGAGTCTTCAGACTATAAGAAAGTATAATCAGATGGCTATAGACTAATACCATATCATATTCACAGAAAATAATTCCCACTTACAGTGATCAGTGATCACCAGGAGGACTTGCTTGACAGAGTAAATGGCTACTCTATGAGAGGCACAAATATTCCAGTGCGGTTGTAGAATAACTTTTACTGTGTTTTCCAGATTTTCTTACTTGTACAATATTCAATACATTTCTGAATATTTCATGGTATTTTTTATTATGAATTCAGAGTATCTCATTATGCCAAATAGAACTGGACAGGCATAAGGCATTCTTCTAGTTCACATATATTACATAGAGCACAGATGTTGACCCTAAACCAGCAACAGATCACAATATTTTTATGAACAAGTCTAAACCTAATGATCAGCCTAAATATGAGAAGAGGTTTGCATTTATTTTCTCTGTTGGCTGCATCTGGTACTTGTAAAGTTTTTATTCTCACGTGTTAATTTACATCAACAGAATAATTCTTAATTGTTGTTGTGAGTTATTTGATAATATATATCATTGTATTTGAATTTTGACACAGCCCCACAGTGCCGGGTGAAACTAAATATCTTGCATCCGTGAACCCAATTTATACAAATTGTGATAGGCTGTTAAAATTAGCTGTCTCTAGGCTACTTCATGTGACTACATGAGTTGCTTCTTTTGCATGTTTGTGTGTCTGCAGAAGTGAATGACAATGCATCTTTGCTTTTCTGTTCTGACACACACTGCCAGATAATAGAGGAATACTGTGTTCTCTCATATATAACACTGAAAAATACAATTGAATACCTGCACTTTTTAGTTTTCATGTTCTGACTGGATGCTAACAGCTGAGTGCTAATATGATAAAAAAGCTATTTTAAAAAGTGCATATTTATATATTAGCCTGTTTATACTATATTTGTATTAAAAATCCACAAATATATTTTCTAATAATTTCTTAGAGTTAGTATAGTGTCGTGGCTTAGCTCCAGTTAGGAACCAAGCACCATGCAGCTGCTCACTCACTCCCCCATGGTGGGATGGGGGAGAGAATCGGAAGAGTAAAAGTGAGGAAAATCATGGGTTGAGATAAAGACAGTTTAATAGGGAAAGAAAGAGCCGCGCAAGCAAGCAAAGCAAAACAAGGAATTCATTCACTGCTCCCCATGGGCAGGCAGGTGTTCAGCCATCTCCAGGAAAGCAGGGCTCCATCACGCATAACGGTTACTTGGGAAGACAAACGCCATCACTCCCAATGTCTCCCACTTCCTTCTTCTTCCCCCAGCTTTATATACCGAGCATGACATCATATGTTATGGAATATCCCTTTGGTCGGTTTGGATCAGCTGTCCCGGCTGTGTCCCCTCCCAGGTTCCTGTGTACCCGGTACAGCACGGGAAGCTGAAAAAGTCCTTCACTAGCGTAAGCGCTACTGAGCAACAACCAAAACATCTCCACATTATCACCACTGCTTCAGCACAAATCCAAAACACAGCCCCATACGAGCTACTGCAGAGAAAATCAACTCTATCCCAGCTGAAACCAGGGCATATAGCCATAATAAAAATTACTTTTAGAGTAAATAATCTCCTGTAGTTTGGTATACATGTATATACCTTTAAATTGTTTATTTTATTGCTCTTTATTTTATAATCTTAGGACATTTAGCTTAGGAGGAACTATATTTTGTCAAGAACAGGAATATGTCCTCTTTTTTCTTTTCTGTCATGTCCACCATTTCCAAATCTGAATATTAATTACCTTTTTTTCCCCGGATGATGTTCTCAACAGGAATATTAATAATAATATTTTGAATGCTAGCAAAATAATAATAATTTCTAGATTTTTAGGCTTTGTCAGTCTGATCTGAGTGGCATATGTGATCTTGAATGGGTTATTCTCTTCATTAAACTCCTATACATTTTTCTTCCTGGTGCTGCACATTTTGATGGAGATTTAAAACTCCTTCTTTTATTGATCAAACCTTCAGTGAGTGAGTTTATTAAGAAGTTCAGAAACCATGAAACTTAAAATAATTAAAAGGTTTTTCTCACTATGTTTAGATCCAGAAATATATTTTGTTTGCTTGTTTTGCTACTAAAACCATCACAGAATGCATCATGGAAGACTGCAAGTTTCTTTTTACAAGTTTGCGAAGGTTTTCACACAATTGCACAAGACTGCCTACAGTACAGCTGTATTTATTAGTGTTAATCTCACAGATACATAGAGAAGAAAAAGATATTGATATAGAAAAGAAAGAAATACAGAAAAGAAAATATATTAAATGGAATGACTAAGCATTAGATACCTAGATGGTTACTGGATAGAATTATATTTTATGAATGAGAAATAATAGGGTTCCCATTGACTTATGAGGGCTAGGATGCTACCCAGTGTTTGGGAACAGTAAAGATCCTATATTATACGAGGGGATGGAAACAAACAATGTTGTATTGTCTTCAGGCTTAGAAAGATAAAGAAGATGCAGTGTACACTGAGAGAAGTAAAAAAAAGCTTTTGCAATTTAGAGAGGAAAAAGGCATTTTAGATGGAAGAATAGGTATTCATTTTTGTTGAAAACTTATTGAATTTACTTCTTTGGCATTTCATCGGTTTTTAAATTCTTTTGTGTTGGCTGATAGTTTCAATTTCTTCTCCTCTATTACTTAACCTACTGTCAGGTATTTATTTTGCATGTGCATACTACAGATACGAGCTAGGCTGATTTGCCTTTGTATTTTTCTGATGCCTTCTGAGACAGTTTGAGGTAAAAAGAGCAATAAATATGAGAATGACAAGCATAACCTTAGTATCCAGTGAAGGTAATAAACATTCTTTTTTCCTCTCTCATCCTCTTTCTATTCTAAAATTCAGTAGAAACTATTGGGCTTAATATTCTCTCAAAGAAAAGTTTTACAATTTAAATTTTAAATGGGTCTTTAATAGGAAGATAAACAAAACTCTAGCCAGTGTATAGGGTGTCTGTTGCAAGCTGTTGGCAGCAGGGGACTGAAAGGGCCGCCTCTGGGAGGAGAGGCTGGAGCTATCCTGTGCTGAAAACAGCTGGCTCCAGCCGGCTCCAATCCACCCACCCCAGGGCATGGCTGAGCTCCCAGCCAAGTGGTGGTGCCTCTGTGAAAATATATATAAGAAAGGGCCAGATGCAGGGAGGGACAATGAAAAAAAAAAAGTGTGAGAATAAACAGAGGCAACACCAAGGTGAGAGAAGAAGTAGAGGAGGAGGTGCTCCAGGTGCCAGAGCAGAGATTCCCCTGCAAACATGTGGAGAAGAATCCAAGTCAAATCTATTTTACTCATGGCAGTAATTGGCAAGTGATCTCCCCGTCTTTATGTCAATTCATGAGCATTTCCATCTCATTTTCTCCTGCTGTCCTAGAGAGGAGGGGGAGTGAGAGAATGGCTGGATGGAGATCTGGCAGCCAGATGGGGTCAACCCACCACACACATGTAAGATATGTAGTGTGTAATATGTGACATAAAAAATGTAAAGTGGAACATAGAATATAGAACATAGAACTCTTAATACATGATATCATATATATACCCAGAATTCTGACATTGATTTAAATTTAGGAAAAAAAAATCCTTTATGGCAGCTACATTAAAAAAAGGAAAGGTGACTTTGACACAAGGCAGCACAATTTGATAATTAATAAAGGAGAAGTGATATACTTAAGTCTGTGATTGAAATAATTCATGAGAGTGAAATTAGTTGCAGAGACAACTTTTGTCAGGACCTTGAGGGCACTGCTAAGACATCATGTCCCTGCCCAGCTCCCTGCCCTGGGGCTTCCCCCACTCACTCACGGCCCAGGACCTCATGTCAGCCCCTGGGGGCTGTCAGCCTCTGCCTCAGTTATGCTGTGGCAGGGCTGGTCTCCAGCTCCCCACAGCCCTGCACTGCCTGGCCATGGGCCATGCTGAGCCAGGCTCACCCACGTGCCCAAGTTCCACCCTGGCCTCAGTGCATCCCCAGGGAGGTGCCTGATGCCCAGGGCTGGGGCTGTCCTGCTGCCCTCAGCTGCCCTGCTCCTGGCTGGGGCAGTGGGATGGGCCCTGGCTGCCAGGCCCTGCCCTGATGGACCCCATGGGAACCCCTGCCACTCCTGGTCCCTGACACCAGGGAGCCGCCAGCCCTTGCTTCATCCTGGCAGTTTTCCATGGGTGAGGAGAAAGTCCTGTAACACGTAGGAAGTTGGTGATATTGAATAATTTTTGCATTTAAAAGCAGGCAAATTATATCCCATTGTTGTAAAAAAATAAAAAAAAAGTAGTGAAGGAAATAAATAGTAAAGTATGTATATGATAGTTATGACTGTTGGCTACAGACAGACATATTTAAGGACATAAGGTCAGCTAATGGGTTGCTTGTATTTAAGTAGGGATCAAAGTAGGGTCTGTGAAACTACATAACACCAAATCTAGCCCCAACTGTGGGAAAATGGGTTAAATTTTCATGTATAAAATATTTTAAAGAAGACTCAACCTAAACCAGGGAAAAACTTGCACCTACTGGTGGGAGCCATTTGAGTGCTTTATTTAACTCATGCAAAAAAGTACCATAGGTACTGGGTCTGGCTGGGGTGGAGTTAATTTTCTTCATAGCAGAATGAATGGTGCTGCGGTTTTGATTTGTGACCAAAATGGTGTTGATAACACATGAGTGTTTTAGCTATTGCTTATACAGTATTAAGGCTTTCTCTGTTTCTCCCTCTGCCCCTACCAGCACATAGGCAAGATTCTGGGAGGGGACACAACTGGAACTGATCTAATCTGACCAAAGGGATATTCCATAACATATGACAATGTGCTCAGCAATAAGAGATCAGAGAAAGGGAGGAGGAAGGGGGTATGTTCATGGTTATGATGCTTGTCTTCCCAATTAACTGTTACAATACTAAGGTTCTGCTTTCCTGGAAGCCTGCTGATGGCAAGCAGTGAATGAATTCCTTATTTTGCTTTGCTTGCACACATATCTTATACTCACCTATTTAACTGTCTTTATCTCGACCCATGAGTTTTCTCACCTTTGCCATTCTGATTCTCTCCCTCATCCCATTGGGGTGGCATGAGCGGTGACTGGATGGGAGCTTAGCTGCCAGACAGGGTCAACCCACAATAGGCACGTAATTGTCGTGGTTGCAGAAAATATTTTTATACTATACTACAATAATTATAGAGCTACAAACTCTGAAAAGCTAATATATGAGTATAGAGAGACTTGTGGAGAAATAAAGAATCAGATGGTATCACTAGCAGAAAATAGAGGTCTTCAAGTGAGAAGAGATGTATTTGGATTTACTAGATTTTATAACAGACTTTTATGGATTTCTATATCTTGGTGGAGCCTTGAGATCTTTTCCTAATGATCCACACTCTGGTTTTACTTATGAACTGGATGATACATATTTTCAAGACAGTTTGCTAACTGGTTTTTAACTCCTGTTAGCTTATGAACTACATACTGGATATAGGATTTTTAAGGGGTGAACATTAATGCATTTTGCCTTCTTTCCATTCTTAGTGCTGGGAGCAAATCACTATTTCTTTACATGCCTTTGTAATGCAGCATCTATATTGGAAAGGTGGTGGGACTAACAATGCTCAGTGGATCAAACACGTTTGACATCTAGGAGCTGAAGTTCAGCTTACTTGACTTGAAACAGGTCTCTTTCATCCTACATTATTAATTTAGCCCTGACTACTGACTGCTGTTCATCCTTGTAGCACAGATACTCTGACCTTAATCAGGCCAACTTGATTATCACTGAAAAGATGATTACCCAGGACAAGCAGGTAGACTGCAAAATTAAAACCTGTGTGAATATGTATATACTGTATTTGAATAATATTTTCTGTGTTATTGCAGATCCTAAAGTGATTAAAAAAAAAACACAAAAATTTAAAACCGGGAGTAACAAGAAAGGAAACTTGGCATTGATTTATTCACAGAGATTATGTTCAGCTGTGGATTTATTAACCTTCTAAGTATAGCCTGAACAATTGTCCAGGCTTTTCTGTCCACTGTGAAAAAAGGGAGCACTACTGACCCCATTTCCTTGGATTCAGTTTGCACACATTCTGACTTTATAGCAAGATCTGGATGCCTACCACATGCCATACTAGTCACACAAATCTTCACAGAAAAGGAACTGTGGGTACAGGTAGGAAAGAGACTGTAGTAATCAGAAATAAAGAATCAAAGACATGATGCCACCTGGGTGTAAAGTACAGTTCTGTTTCAGTACAGTCAGTAATTCTGACTGATCAAGAATTCAATTCCCTGCTCACTGAAAGTACAGTTTCATCACCACCATACTGGCAGAGTGTCTGTCTGAACATATTTTCTAAGTTTATAAGGGATAAAGATAGGTATACCACAAAAAATTACTCGAACAGTGCAAGAATATATGCAGATACAAATTAAAAGTATTGCTATATAAGCCTTTTCCAAAACACCCAGTTTAGGAACTTATTAACACCTATTAAAACAGTTTTTAGTTTAGGTTGGGGTCTATGTGAGAAAAAAGGGGAGGAAGGATGTTAATGGTGTTCTTAAAATTTGTAAGCTTATATAAAAGTTTGTGAACTGTTTAACTTAATTTATATATACTTGTTGGTAGATACTATTTCTCATTAATATCTTAACACCCTTCAGAAATAATTTTTGCTGATTGGGCCTGAAAACACTTTAAAGAGATTGCCTGGGAGTCAGTAAATAAGTTTTTATTTTCTTGCAGTAATGTGGCTATTTGTTGACCAGTTCTAGGATACATATTTCAAAAGAATCTCCAATGACTTCTGCTGACAAAACCCTGATACAGAACCTGAATAGCATTAATGTGATGGAGTATACTTCTACCCATCAAAAAGCCAGATAGCCCTTCCTACAAAAACATTTGGAATGTGATTTAATTTATTGCATGACAGGTAAGTTACTCTTTATTTATATCTCATAGAGGCTGGCAGATAAATTGACTCTCATAGTTGGGTCTGTTTCAAAGAAAAGAGGAAATGGAAAATTCCTACATATTCATCTCAAAGGGTTAAAGGAAAAAAGAAAGATACAATTCATGGTGTCAGTTGTTGGTCTTTTAAAAAAGTAAGATGTTTTCACTCTTTAGAATGACAACCTCTGATACAAATACTGACATATTTTTGTTTTATGAGGTATTTGGGAAATATGTTTTATTTACTGGTCCTGGTGGCCCTTGAGAGCTGGATGCTGAAATAAGAAAATCCTCACTCACAAGAAAACAGCCCATCTACATACTTTTCTCCAGTAACCTTTTCTCTTTCCCCCAAATTCACCCAAGAAACTTTTAGGAAGACATGAATAAATGTCCTTATATGTTTTTGATCAGTATACTTTTGTCGAATTAGTATATCAGTTCACAAGCTGTAGATAACATATTTTGAAAACTAAGTGAACATCTCGGCTTGTATTGAACAGTAGCTCAGCAAAAATTTGTTAAGCACTTCGTTTCTACAACAAATGAAAAATTAGTGTTCACTGGCCCCTAAAATTCAAACTTCCATCTATGTGGTCAGTATACTTGGCTGCACTGCAATATAGATGGTGTATTACAGTACAAACAAGACTGAAAAAGGTTAAATGACATTGTTTTGTTTCCTCAGGACCCCCATTTTGGTACTTTATAGATAAATATCAAATATCATAAAAGTTTTGAATGAGATTCAGCGAATGAGATTCAGTGAATGAGTTTTTATTCACTGCCTTACCAGTTAAGTATTGGTTCATCGGTGGGGAAGTTCTCAGGGAAACGGTGTTCCTAATACTAATGAACATTTCCCTTGTATTAACAGCATATAAGGTTCATAAAGGGTACTTTATCAACATTAACAACAGGGAAAATTATTTTATAGGAAAATAGACTGCATTTTTTTATTTAAAATATTCATCAGTTTCATTATGGAAACTCTAAAATAGGTTATAAGTTGTATTCTATAGCAATGAAAAATAATTAGTATGTTTTCTACATTCTCTCCAGGCTCATTCCTTATTTATTTCTCATTGTAGCTCACAAAGAAGTAACTCAGAGTCAACACATGCTAAGGTATCATAACCACCAGATAAATGAGGTATCTGGAAAAGGAATCATGTCTATCCTTTAGCACAAAGTTATGCCTTGAAGGAATATCCAAGCCTTTGGAAAGCTTTTCTGTTAGCTTCAATGAGAATAATTCTGAAGGCAAAGGCCTGCTCTCAGCAGGTGCTTGGCACCTTGCAGAATGAAGCTTTATTGAATATTTCATCAGTGATAACAGCTTTCTTTCATATGGTATGAAATGTATTACTTGTTTCTAATGATTCCTCAGTCCATCTATCTGACCATACCATTTCCACAGCTATTGCTGTGGACTGTGATTACTTCTCTGTATGGTCATCAGACATCTTACCATAAATCACAATGTGTCAATTAAAATGTCCTTTTCTGAGTTTCTTTGTGGTATCAGACATTATAATATATTATTTTCAGTCAATGAATAAACACATCTTCTAGTATTTTGTTTAAAGCATAGAAAAAAATATTTCAACAACTCCTACATTTTTACTTCATCATGAAATTGTTACATCCAGTTATACCCAGTTAGACTGGATATAAGGAAGAAATTTTTGACAATGATGGTGGTGAGACACTGGCACAGGTTGCCCAGAGAGGTGGTAGATGCCCCATCCCCGGAAACATTCAAGGTCAGGTTGGATGGGGCTCTGAGCAGCCTGGTGTAGTTGAAGATGTCCCTGCTCACTGCAGGGGGTTGGACTAGATGGCCTCTAAAGGTCCCTTCCAACCTAAACCATTCTATGATTCTATGATTCTATGATATATAAATAGGTATTCTTAATTGTGTCATTATACAAGGAGAGGGGGGGTTGACATGATAAAGACAAGGTCTGTTGATGCCATAAAATATTATGTATAAGTGGTTTTTATTTCTACTTTCAGGCCATTTACAGAATCCAGGGTTCAACATGATCATTTCAAAGTGTGCTGTTGGAAATAGAAAAAAACACCCCACAGTGTGTCAGAAATATTGATTGTTAGAGCCTACTGAATCCTGCCTCAAGCTTTGTCTGCTTGAAAGCCCTGCTCAGTTTGTTAAGCTCTCCTAGTAAGCCACTGTTCCTTAAAGAAAAGTGACCTTCAAGCTACATTACATCTTTAAAATTTTGTGCAGAACTCTCATTGACTTGCAAGGGAGTTCAGCATGCAGTTGAATGTAGCCCACAAACGTATCAGGAGACTGTTAGCTGGGGCTTCGTAGTGAAGCTTCCATAAATCAGATAACTACTGTGGGATTTATATAGAGAAGCAGAGCTGGATGACATGCAAAACTTTAGGCAAGTAGATGGGATTTTTATGATAAAAAACTAGTGGTCAAAGAATAAGAATATATTGTACTTTTTGTAGGATGTAATTAACCATTTTTACCTTTGTTGGCTTTCATTCTGACCAATATAAATGGAATTGTCTCAGAAAGGCGGAGTTCTATTACAACTGAAAACAAGTAATGGGGCTGGCTTTCTTTATTGCAAAATCAAGATTTCTAACTTTGCTTATCTGAATGTAGTATGACAAAAACCAACATGTCATGTAGTCCATAAATATCACCCTGTGGACCCTAAAAATACATTTCCCTAGATATACACTTTGTGTTTTATTTTATTTGCATTATTTATACATTTTTAATGTCATTTTGCCTTACAATGACAAGAATCCTTTTAAACATTAGGGTAAAGTCTTACATTTATGTAATATTCTTACATAAAAGCATAATTCTTACATATATTGCTTTATGGTTTCAAATTCACATCAGAACTTAGTGAGTAACACCAACTGTAGTATTACTACAGTTTGATCTTGTATTTCCTTATGAATCAAAAATAGTTGTAGAAAGCAGTCTTAAGAAAAAAGAATTATTATTTTCATTTTTAATCAGCAAATAAGGTCACTACAAAGTTTCTGAAGATAAGATAGATTCTATGTATCATCAGCATACCTGCAATACAATTAATTTACCTCAGACATCTAAGTCCGATACTTTGCTTTCATATCC